>JAPPUR010000048.1:0-186984 GCA_027569015.1 Ascodesmis sphaerospora | reverse complement strand
CCCTAACCCTAACCCTAACCCTAACCCTAACCCTAACCCTAACCCTAACCCTAACCCTAACCCTAACCCTAACCCTAACCCTAACCCTAACCCTAACCCTAACCCTAACCCTAACCCTAACCCTAAATCCTCATCCACTCCGTCATCGCCACTACGGCTACTATTATCGCTAATGCCGTCTTGGGTGCCCCGGCTCTCTATTTCGGCTTGCCTCCTCTCCCTCTGTTTTGTCTCGCTGACTTCGTCCCGGCGAACCACCTCGTCTAGCTATAAATATAGGCTATATATGCTGGCATCTTTAATAATACCTTATATTTACTGCTACTACGGTAATATTAACTATAAATACTATATTAATAACTCGCCTACCTCGCGTAGTAAATATTAGTAGATAACCTTAGCCTGCCCCGTGGCCTAGAATAACTTATAATATAATATAACGAAATATATTAACCTATTATGCGCGAATATATTATATACGCCGCCATTTATAGTATTCTTATATTAAATGCCTAAAATCTTAATAGATCGCGCGGGTTACCTACCTATTATATGTATTACTAAAAATATCTTTTCTATAAACTTATTAAATATCTTCTTATATAACTATATAGCTCTAGCCTAAAATAGCTTCTTATCCTCCCTTTTATAATTAAACTAAATCTTATGCTGCCCTTATATCTTAATAATCTAGCGTATATTTTAACTCTTACTAGCTACTAATTATATATAGTTACAGTTATTATCTAAAAATGAATACCCCACTTTATCTTCGCTATAGTTATCTTTTATCGATAACTATAAGATCCGCGGTAATTAGCTAATATTATCTATTATTATTAACATCGCTAATAACTCTCAGGTTTCTTTCTTTAATATATATAATATCTCTACTAACTTACCTATGCGGAACTATACCTATTGGTGCTTAATATGGTCCTTAACCTAATTAATAGTCCTACTAGCTAATATATTAAACTAAATATATATCCTATATATATATACCTCGTAAATCTAATTTATTAGTATTACCTTAGCATAGGGATTCTTAGGCGTAATTATTATAAACCGCTATACTTTCTTATATATTATATAGAATATATTAATAGCCTCTTTTTTTACCTCCTCTTCTATATTATCTTTTGCCTCTTTTCGGGCATATTACTCTTCTCGCGTCTAATTTCTCTCTTACCGCCGCTATATTATTTACTTATCTATTTTATCCTACTTTAAATATATTACCTTAGCCTACCTCTCTTAATATAACTAGTATATAATTATAATATAAATAACTTTAATAATAGTAGAATATATAGGTATATAATCTAATATATCTATTTAACTACTATCTTTTTAGATACTTATTATAGCTAAACTATTAATAATAGCGCTATAGTATTCCCCTATAGTTAAACGGTAATCTAATAATATTATAATAACCTATAATATTAACTTATCTGCTTAGTCCTTATCTAATAGCTATGCCTCTAAATCGTTAATATATGCCTTAACTAACTCCGCTAAATTATTTATTAAATTACCTTACCGCTTAGATAACTAAAACTTAGGCCTATTTATATCTAGTATTTTCTCGGCACGGTATATATAATATATTAACTTAGTCTATATAGCCATATAACGTATCTATATATTATCCTCGACCTAGTTATTAAATAGCTACTATAGCTTTTTATTTACCTCTTTTTGCTATACCTTAAATAATATATAGCTATTAATATAGGTAGGTATAGCTATAGTACGTACTCGGTCTATTACTCGCATTAAATTATTATAGATTAACTATAATTTATACTCTTCCTCGCCTACTAGGTTAACTAACCGCTATATAGCTTCTAGATTAAACCCTTATAAATAGGTAGCCTATTTAATATATTTTAACTACGTATTAGCGTTTAACTTAGAATTAGCGGCCTTAATCTATTTTTTATCTTCTAAATTAAACCGGCGCTCTTATTAGCTTAATATTTATATTAAACGGTCTATAATAGCTACCTCGTCTAGGTCTTAGCTAGTTAGTGCCCTAAACCTAACCTCGAACTAACCGCTAGCTAGCCTATTATAAAATAACTACTAGCTTTATACTTTAATACGCTACGGCATATACTATGCTTTTATAGCCTATATCTATAAATTCCCTCCTCTCTATCTAGGGTTACTTTAACTATGCTCTTTATAGTAATATTCTTATATACCGCGGGCGGTATTAACCACGAATATATACCCTTCTTCCCTATAATTTAATTTACCGGGGGCTAGTAGTTAAATAAATAGGATTAGGTTAGACGTAGGCGGCGGCTTTAGCTATATTAATAACCCTTTTTAATTCTTAATTAGACTAAGTATATCTTAGACTTATTTAGTAATCTCCCTCCTTATTATTACTTTAATACCCTTATAATATTTCTTTAAATATAGCTTAATATTATTCGTAATATATATAAAATAATATATTTAGTAAATAATAAATAAAAACTTAGATAATTTTATAAATAGATCTATCTTGGCTTTTATAATAATATAGATCTATAATTATTCTCGTATTATTTACTTAATTTAATATATACTTAAACTTACTTTTATTATTACTATAGTATTAACCCTTGCCTTAATCTATATATATATTTATAATAGTAATAAATAATTAATATTCCTTTTTAACCTAGCTATTTTTTAATTATACTTTATTAATTAAATTAAACTTTAATCTAGTCGTAATACTATAATTATAGTTTTTTATCGCTTAAAATAAATATATAGCTAATACTTTATATAATAAATTAGTATATATAATTAAAATATATTTTACTAAATAAAATATATAGGTATAGCGAATCTATTAAGGTATAATAGATTTACTATATTTATTTATTAGTGCCTTTTTTTCTTATATAGGAAACCTATTAGATTTACTAGCAAATCCGCCACGCAGCTAGATTAGTAGCTATTGCCCTATTATAGCTACTTACCTTATAATAGTTATTGCCCTATTATAGCTACTTACCTTGTAGCGGCTATTACTCCTTACTTTTATATATTACTTCCTGGAATTTATATAATAACTATAGCTAGTCTTAATAAGTAGCCTAATAGCTTAATAGTTAGGCTTAGTAACTTTTTCTTAAGAGCTTAGGGTTTAATTTAAGCTAGAAGTAATTTATATTATTTTACCTTAGAAAGAGTATAATATACTCTTTATAAATATATATAGGCTTTCTAAGTAAAAAACTATATAATTATCTAAGAATAAGCTTTATAGTATTAAACCTTATAATTATAAAATAGGTTTTAATAGGTATTAGCTATATTAATTAGTTTTATTATTTTATTATTATTTTTTATTATTATTATTATTTATATTATTTTTTTTATTATTATTATTATATTATTATTATTTATATTATTTTTTTTATTATTTTTATTATATTATTATTATTTATATTATTTTTTTTTATTATTATTATTATATTATTATTATTTATATTATTATTATTATTATTATTATAATTACTATTATATTATTATTATTATTTATATTATTATTATTATTATATTTTATTATATTTATATTATTATTATTAATATTATTATTATTATATTTTATTATATTTATATTATATTTTTAATAGTATTTAATATATAAATCCCTTACTTACCTTATAGCTCTTAAGCCTAGCTTTTTAAGCCTTAAGGCTATAAGTTAATTTTTTTAATTTTATATAATAAATCTAGCCTATAAAAAGAAAAAATAGCCTGCGAGCCTGGCTTAATATGCGGCTAGCTATAAGAGCCTTAATAGGTATATAAGTAAGAGCTAAGGTAGCCTAAAAAGGCCCTAAGGTAACTAGGGGCAATATAGCTAAAAAAGCCTACCTTATAGGGCTAAGCTACTTTATAGCCTAAATAAGGTAAAAAAAAAATAACTTATAATTTACCTAGGTTATATAACTAAATTAGCCTTATTATACTTAATTTTTTAAGATTATTATTATATAACTTTTTATATAAGCTTATAGGCTTTATACCTCGCGGCTAAGAGAAATATAGCTATAATTAGCTTTTATAAACCTAGCTCTTCTAAGTATATAGCTATTAGGGATACCTAGCTATAGCTAGCTAAAGGATTTTTTTTTTTAATTATTAAATAGGCTTATTAATTATATATACTATTTATAGCTATAAGGGGGCAATAAGGGAGTTATATAATAACTAAGGCGCGTTATAATAATTTAAGTTAATTTTTATACTTTTATATATAATAAATAACTTAAGGCTTAAGCTTTTATTATAATAAGTTTAAAAGAAATTATATTAAAATTATAAGGGGCTATTTAGGCTATAGGGGGCTATTTAGTTACTAGGGGCGGTTTTAAGGGTTAGGGGTAAGTATATAGGCTATAGGGGGTTTTTTAAGTTATAGGGAGCTATTTAGCTACTAGGGGTAGTTTTAAGGGTTAGGGGTAGGTATATAGGCTATAGGGGGCTATTTAAGTTATAAGGAGCTATTTAGCTATTAAGGGTAGCTATAAGGGTAAGAGGTAAATATTTTTTTTTTTTATATTTTAAACCTTAGGCTTTAAGGGAAATAATTAAAAGGGCTAAGAAGATAAGGCTTTTTTAAAAGGTATAAAAAATATTATTATTATTATATTACTTAAAATTAAAACTTAGTAATTATTTTAAAGTATCTCTTAGGCTATACTAAGGTATATTTAAGGCCTTTATTAGCTCCTTATAGATATAATAAATCTAAATAATATTATAGCTAGCCTAAGAGATCTTTTTCCTTAGCTAGGACTATAAGACCTAATAATACTTAGGAGTATAGCTAAAGGGGTTAATTTCCCCCTTAAAGCTAAGCTTTTTATATAGCTAATTAATTAATTATAGCTATTATAATATAATAGAGCTCTAAAGGGTAATAATAAGCCTAGGAAATTAATAATTACCCCCTTAGATTAATTATTAATTACTTTATTATAGGTTTTTTTCTTAGTAATTATAAAGCTCTTAAGGCATAAAGTAATAAATATAGGCTTTAAAGCTTCTTAGCTTATTTTATTACCTTAAGTAATAAGTAATAAACTTAATTAGCTTAAAGCTAAGATATATATCCTTATAGCTAAAAGAAATAACCTAGGTATAACTTAATAGCTAATAATCCTGCCTATTTAGCTTATTAAGCTTATAGAAAAGGTAGCCTTAAAGGAGCTATTAAGAAAATAGCCTTTAAAAGGTCTTAAAGTTAGTTTTTTCCCTCTTAGCCTAGGTAGTTATTATAATATATATCTATTATATCTATAAAGCTCTAAGCCTAAGATCTTTTTTTTTAAGGCTCTCTAAGGTATAGCCTTTTTTTATAATTAAAAATAAGTTCTCTAAGTAAAAGTTATATTTTTTTTTTTTTACTTTATATACTTATTAGCTAGCTTAGCTATTTAGAGCCTTATCTAGGGCTATTTTGTGGTATTAGCTAATAAAAAGAAATTCCTTATTACCTATACTTAAGAACTTAAAAGATTAGGCTTCTTAGGCTAAGCCTTATAAGGGCCTAAGGGTAATAGCCTTACTAAGAAGCCTATCTTAACTGGTATAGCTATTTTATTACTTATAGTCTATAAGGCTCTTTAATATCTTAAGATATATAATAACCCTAATATTAGAGATATTAATATTAAGGCTAAGAGTATTAATTATAATTATAACCTTATTATCGCTATAAAGGGTCTTTTAAGACCTTTATATTTAAGCCTATAAGCGCTTTGCCTTATTATCTTAAGTATTAACCTTATTATAATAAGTATTATATCTTAAGGCTTAGGCTAAGGCCTTAATTATAGCTATAATCTTATAATAAATTATAACTTTAGCTAGGTAAAAATAAAAGATAAGTTTATTATTAAGTAATTACCTTAAGATATACTTAGTAAATAATAAATAGCCTTTTTTAAGAAATAAAAAAAACTTAGTTACTTTATAACTAATATTAAGCTAGGTTATAAGAGCTTAAAAGATAATAATATTTTTAGCCTTAATATAAACTAGGCCTAAGAATTTACTTTTTTTAGCTATAAATAGTATTATAATTAGGTATATTATTTATATACCTTATAAGGCTAATAAGCCTAGTTATTTTAGCTTTAGCTTAAACTAAGGGCTACCTTTTAGAATTATATAATACTTATTTATAATTATATAATTAAGGTAAGTTAAGGCCTAGAGGCTATTTAAATAGGCTTAAAATTATTTTATTATAATTAACTTAGGTATTATAAAAATAATAAAAGCTCCCCTAAGTACCTTATTAGCCTATTACTAAGTAATAAAAATATTTATAGCTTAATAATAATCTAAGAGGTTACTTAATAATAAGATTAATAATATAATTATTATAATTATATTATTTAAGTAGCTAATAATTAATAATTAAAATAAAAAGCTTTTATTATTATTAATAGGTATAATAGCTAAAATTAAATTCTTATTACTTATAATAGCCTTTAAAATTAACTTTTAGTCTTATTAAAAAATAATATTAAAGCTAAGTAGCTTTTATAGCTTAAGGTTAAAATTAATTTTATATAACTACTTTTAGTGAGCTACTTAAAGCTATTAGAAATACTTAAGGTTAATAATAGCTAGGCCCTTTTTTAAGCCTAAAGGGATAATTACCCTTAAGAAACTAAGGGTAAAAGGGAAATTAAGTAAAAAATATTACTTTTTATTAAGAAGCTAAAAGCTTTATTTATATTAATAAGTCTTAAAATAAGCCTTTATAAGCTATTAGTTATAAACTAGGTTAAAAGTTATATTATTATAATTAATTTACTTATAGAAAATAATATTTTTTTTTTTAGGGCTTTTTTTATTAAAGCTATTTTTATTATTTTTATAATTAACTTTATTATATAGCCCCTAGCTAATAATAATTATATTATAAATATAATAATAACTTAAGGTAATAATTATATATTACTAGCTATTAATAATAAGAAATTTAATATTAATTAATTTATCTTAATACTTTAAAACTTAGCTAAATTTAATTAAATTTTAAGAGCTAGCTATAAGCCTTATATATAGCTTAGGGCTTTTAGTTTAATTATCCCTCGGGGCTATAAAAAGGGAGCTTTTAGGGCTATAAAAGCCTAGCTTAGCTTATAGCTATTATAGCTAAAAGTAATTTCTTAGAGCCTTTACTTTTTTATTAAAAGCCTTATTATTATCTAAGCTAAAGGTCTTTTAAAAAAAAAAGGAAAAAAAGCCTTAAGAGCTAAGGTTAAAATTAGCCTATATAGCTTCTTAGAAAAGTAATATAAATTAGAGATAATAAATTAAAAGGGTATTAATCTCCTAAGGGAGAAAATAATAAATAACCTTAAGTCTCTTTAATTTAAAAAAGCCCTTATAGATATTAATAATTAATATAATTAGCCCTTAATCTAAGAAGATATTATAAATATCCCTTATAGTAATATTATAATACTAGAGAATTAAGAGCTTATTTAATTTAGCTAAAAGATTATTACTTAGGTAAATTAAAAAAGCTAATAACTTAAGTAGCTTTTTAATACTTTAGCTATAAAAAGATATAGCCTTAGCTTTTAGGGCTATAAAAAAGCTATTAGGGCTTTTAAACTAATAGGCCTTAAGAGAAAGGTTTTTTTAAATAAGAGAAAAAAGCTAACTCTTAGTACTTTTTTTAATTACCTTATAAAGGCTATTTATAAAGGAATAACTTATTAAATTATTAATAAGGTTATTTTAAATAAAGTCTTAGGGGATAAAAGGTATTAAGATTAATTAGCTATCCTCTAAGGTATAATTCTCTTATATAAAAAGCCCTTAGAAAAGAAAAAGCTAGGCTTTATCTAAGGTAGCTTATAATATATATTATAAGCTAAGAAGGCTAAGTTAATTACCTCTATAAAGGATAGTTTCCCCTTTTTAGTTAATATAATTAGGCTAAGCTATATTAGCCTTAGTAGCTATTTTATAGCTATATAGCTAAAGGATAAATTATATAAGGGTTATATTAGCCCTAGCTAAGTTATTTAGTATATACTTAGTTATAAGCTATTATATTAGCTTAAAGTAACTAAGGCTAGTTTTTTAAGCTTTTAGAAAAAAGCTACTAAGGTTAATATATTACTAAATAGCTTTATCTCTTTTTTTAGTTATTTTTTATAAAATAAGTAGCTTAAAAATAAATATTAAAATAAAAAAAAAAAGGGTAAAGGTTTTAAAGCCTAGCTAAGAGCTATTAAGGGTTATATTAAGTATAATAAAAAAAGAAATTATAATATTATTAAACTTATTATCTTTAGTTTAATAATCTAAGATTAAAATAAAAAGCGCTAAGGTTTTTTCTTTTAACCTCTTATAAAGCTTTATAACCCTAGGGCTAGAGAAATTACTTTTAGCTAAGAGCTAAGCCTCTTTTAAGTTATTAAGGTTATTAAAAAAAGCCTAATAGCTAGCTAGCTATTATTAGCTTATTTTAAAAAATAACCTCTCTATAAGCTCTAAGTTAAGGTAATAAAAAATATAAACTAAAAGCTACTTTATTATTATAATATAATAGTCTTATATAGCCTTTTTATACTTATAGCTAAAGGGCTTTTTTATTAGCTATAAAGTATTTTATTAATTAACCTTAAAGAAAGTATTTAGAGGAATCTTATTAAAAGCTATAAGGCCTATAATTTTTTATAAAAGCTCCTTAAAAGCCTATAAGAAAAAGAAATAATTTAACTTAGAGATCTCTTTTAAAGACTCTTTAATTAAATAAAAGTTAAGAGAAAATAGCTCTCTTAAGAAGTTTTTTTTTTTATTAAAATTAGCTAAATACCTTATTAATCTTAGCCTTTAAAGCTAAGGGTTAAGGGTAATAAAATTATTAAATTACTTTATAGCCTTAGTTTCTTTACTTTTAATAGCTAAGGCTTAGGCCTTAAAGGTAGCCTTAATTTCTAAAAGAAAGAAAGCTTTAAAGTTATTACTTTTTAATAAAACCTTAAAGTATTTATTATAAGGCCCTTACTTAAAGAGCTATTAATAAGCTATATTAACTCGCTAGTAGCTTTTAGTAGCTATAAAAGGCTATAAGGTTATTACCTTAAAAGGCTAGCCTTTTTAGCCTTTTTATTAGACTTTATAAAAGACCTAAAGGTATTTTTTAATTTATTATAGCCTAGAGTTAATATAAAAATAGCTAGGCTTAAAGGTATAATAAAAGCCTTATTATATAAGCTCTCTAAATTATAAGATAAAAGGGCCTAGAAAAATAAGCTTAGGGAGCTTTATAAGGTCTTTCTAGCCCTAAAAAAAATTAAGCTTAATAGCTTACTCTAAGATAGGCCTAATTTCTTAGAGGGAAAACTAATAAGGCTATTAATAGAGGTATTATTAAATTTAATTAAAAAGAATTATAATTTTATAGGTTTTATAAATTAAAAAGGAAAAAATAAGAATATAAGTAAAATAATTTATAGTTATAAGGCTTATAGGTAATTAAGATATAAATAGAGATAGAAATTAAAAGTATATAATTAAGAAAGGTTAGAGTCTTTATAGAAAAATAAATAAAAAAAAAAAATAAAAATTAAAGCTTATTAGCTAAGGAATTACCTTAGTTATAGCTAATAAGGTAATTAGTATAGCTAAGTAGCTAGGTTATAGCGGTAATTAAAGAATTTTAGTATAGCACTAATTATATTAATTACCTTATTAAAATTCTTTTTTTTTATCTTTAAATAATTTTAAAAAAATAAAGAAATAAGATATAAAAAAAAAGACTTTATTTTTAAAATCCTTATAGCTTAAAGTTATATATATCTTTTTTATATAACCTTAACCTTATTAAAACTCTTTTTTTTAAAAAATATTAGCTAATTAAGAAAAAAAATATTAACTGCCCTATAGTTTACTAATATAAAAAATTTCCCTTATAATAAAAAAATATTAATAGCTTAGCTAATATTTTTTATAGGTAATAGGGCAATATAGCTATAAAAGCCTACCCTATAGGGCTAAGCTATTTTATAGCCTAAATAAGATAAAAAAAAAATAGCTTATAATTTACCTAAGCTATATAATTAAATTAGCTTTATTATATTTAATCTTTTAAGATTATTATTATATAACCCTTTATATAAGCTTATAGGCTTTATACCTCGCAGCTAAGGGAAATATAGCTATAATTAATTTCTATAAACCTAGCTCCTCTAAGTATATAGCTACTAAAAATACTTAGCTATAACTAATTAAAGGACTTTTTTTTCTAGTTATTAAATAAGCCTATTAACCTTATATGCTATTTATAGCTATAAGGAGGTAATAAGGGAATTATATAATAACTAAGACGCGCTATAATAATTTAAGCTAATTTTTATACCCCTATATATAATAAATAACTTAAGGCTTAAGCTTTTATTATAATAAGTTTAAAGAAAATTATATTAAAATTATAAGGGGTTATTTAAGCTATAAGGAGCTATTTAGGCTATAAGGGGCTATTTAGCTATTAGGGGTAGTTTTAAGAATTAAGGGTAAGTATATAAGTTATAAGGGGCTATTTAAGTTATAAGGAGCTATTTAGCTACTAAGAGCAGCTATAAGGGTTAAGGGTAAATATATAAGCTATAAGGGGCTATTTAAGTTATAAGGAGCTATTTAGCTATTAAGGGTAGCTATAAGGGTAAGAGGTAAGTATTTTTTTTTTTATATTTTAAACCTTAGGCTTTAAGGGAAATAATTAAAAGGGCTAAAAAGATAAAGTTTTTTTAAAAAATATAAAAAGTATTATTATTATTATATTACTTAAAATTAAGACTTAATAATTATCTTAAAGTATCTCTTAGGTTATATTAAGGTATATTTAAGGCCTTTATTAGCTCCTTATAAATATAATAAATCTAAATAATATTATAGCTAGCCTAAGAGATTCTTTCCCCTAGCTAAGACTATAAGACCTAATAATACTTAGGAGTATAGCTAGGGGGGTTAATTTCTCCCTTAAAGCTAAGCTTCTTATATAGCTAGCTAGCTAATTATAGCTATTATAATATAGTAAAGCTCTAAAGGGTAATAATAAGCCTAAGAAATTAATAATTACCCTCTTAGATTAGCTATTAGCTGCCTTATTATAAGTTTTTCTCTTAGTAGCTATAAAGCTCTTAGGGCATAAAGTAATAAGTATAGGCTTTAAAGCTCCTTAGCTTATCTCGCTACCTTAGGTAATAAATAATAAACTTAATTAGCTTAAAGCTAAGATATATATCCTTATAGCTAGAAAAAGTAGCCTAGGTATAGCTTAATAACTAATAATCCCGCCTATTTAGTTTATTAAGCTTATAAAAAAAATAGCCCTAAAAGAGCTATTAAAAAAATAACCTCTAAAAAGTCTTAAAGTTAGCCTTTTCTCTCTTAGCCTAGGTAGCTATTATAGTATATATTTATTATATCTATATAGCTCTAAGCCTAAGATCTCTCTCTTTAAAGCTCTCTAAGGTATAGCTTTTTTTTATAATTAAAAATAAATTTTTTAAATAAAAATTATATTTTTTTTCCCTTACCTTATATATTTACTAATTAACTTAGTTATTTAAAGCCTTATCTAAGGCTATCTTATAATATTAGCTAATAAAAAGGAATTCTTTATTACTTATACTTAGGAACTTAGAAAATTAAGTATCTTAGGCTAAGTCTTATAAAGGCCTAAAAGTAATAGCCTTATTAAAAAGCCTATCTTAATTAATATAGCTACTTTATTACTTATAGTCTATAAGGCTTTTTAATATCTTAAGGTATATAATAACCCTAATATTAAAGATATTAATATTAAGGCTAAAAGTATTAATTATAATTATAACCTTATTATTATTATAAAAGGTCTCTTAAGACCCTTATATCTAAGCTTATAGGCGCTTTACCTTATTATTTTAAATATTAATCTTATTATAATAAATATTATACCTTAGGGCTTAGGCTAAGGCCTTAATTATAGTTATAATCTTATAATAAATTATAGCTTTAATTAAGTAAAGGTAAAAAATAAGCTTATTATTAAATAGCTACCTTAGGGTATATTTAATAAATAATAAATAACTCTCTTTAAGAAATAAAAAAAACTTAATTACTTTATAGCTAATATTAGGCTAGGTTATAAAAGCCTAAAAGATAATAATATTTTTAGCCTTAATATAAACTAGGCCTAAGAATTTATTTTTTTTAGCTATAAGTAATATTATAATTAAGTATATTATTTATATACCTTATAAAGCTAATAGGCTTAATTACCTTAGCTTTAGCTTAAACTAAGAGTTATTTTTTAAAATTATATAATATTTATTTATAACTATATAATTAAGGTAAGCTAGGGCCTAGAGGCTATTTAAATAGGCCTAGAATTATTTTATTATAATTAACTTAGGTATTATAAAAATAATAAAAGCTCCCTTAAGTGCCTTATTAATTTACTACTAAGTAATAAAAATATTTATAGCTTAATAATAATCTAAGAGGTTACTTAATAGCGAGACTAATAATATAATTATTATAATTATATTATTTAAGTAATTAATAACTAATAATTAAAATAAAAGACTTTTATTATTATTAATAAATATAATAGCTAAGATTAAATTCTTATTACTTATAATAGCCTTTAAAATTAACTTTTAGCCTTATTAAAAAGTAATATTAAAGCTAAATAGCCTTTATAGCTTAAGGTTAAAATTAACTTTATATAATTACTTTTAGTAAGTTACTTAAAGCTATTAGAAATACTTAAGATTAATAATAGCTAGGCCCCTTTTTAAGCCTAAGAAAATAATTACCTTTAAGAAGCTAAGAATAAAAAAAAAACTAAGTAAGAAATATTATTTCTTATTAAAGAGCTAAAAGCTTTATTTATATTAATAAGTCTTAAAATAAGCCTTTATAAGTTATTAGCTATAAATTAAATTAAAAGTTATATTATTATAATTAATTTATTTATAAAGAATAATATTTCTTTTTTTAAGGCTTTTTTTATTAAAGTTATTTTTATTATTTTTATAATTAACTTTATTATATAGCTCTTAATTAATAATAATTATATTATAAATATAATAATAACTTAAGGTAATAATTATATACTATTAATTATTAATAATAAAAGACTTAATATTAATTAATTTACCTTAGTGCTTTAAGACTTAGCTAAACCTAGCTAAATTCTAAAAGCTAGATATAAGCCTTATATATAACCTAGGGCTTTTAGCTTAATTACCCCTTAGGGCTATAAAAAAAAAGCTTTTAGGGCTATAAAAGCTTAGCTTAGCTTATAGCTATTATAGCTAAAAGTAATTCCTTAGGGCTTTTACTTTTTTATTAAAAGTCTTATTATTATTTAAGCTAAAAGTCTTTTAAAGAAAAAAGAAAAAAAAGCCCTAAGAGCTAAAATTAAAATTAATTTATATAGCTTCTTAAAAAGGTAATATAAATTAAAGATAATAAATTAAAAAAATATTAACCTCTTAAGAGAAAAAATAATAAATAACCTTAAGTCTCTTTAATTTAAAAAAGCTCTTATAAATATTAATAATTAATATAATTAGCCCTTAGTTTAAAAAAATATTATAAATACCCCTTATAGTAATATTATAATATTAAAAAATTAAAAGCTTATTTAACTTAGTTAAAAAATTATTACTTAGGTAAATTAAAAAAGCTAATAGCTTAAATAACTTCTTAATATTTTAATTATAAAAAAATATAGCTTTAGCTTCTAGGGCTAAAAAAAAGCTATTAAGGCTTTTAAACTAATAAGCCTTAAAAGAAAAATCTTTTTAAATAAAAAAAAAAGCTAGCTTTTAATACCTTTCTTAGTTATTTTATAGAGGCTATTTATAAAGAAATAACTTATTAAATTATTAATAAGGTTATTTTAGATAAAATCTTAGGGGATAAAAAATATTAAGGCTAATTAATTATCCTCTAGGGTATAGCTCTCTTATATAAAAAGCCCTTAAAAGAAAAAAAACTAAGCTTTATCTAAGGTAACTTATAATATATATTATAAGCTAAGAAAACTAAGCTAATTACCTTTATAAAAAATAATTTCCCTTTTTTAATTAATATAGCTAGGCTAGGCTATATTAGCCTTAGTAGCTATTTTATAGCTATATAGCTAAAAAATAAACTATATAAGAGTTATATTAGCCCTAGCTAAGCTATTTAATATATACTTAATTATAAGCTATTATATTAACTTAAAATAACTAAGGCTAGCTTTTTAAGCTTTTAAAAAAAAACTATTAAGGTTAATATATTACTAAATAGCCTTATTTCTTTTTTTAGTTATTTCTTATAAAATAAATAACTTAAAAATAAATATTAAAGTAAAAAAAAAAAAAATAAAAGTCTTAAAGCTTAGCTAAGAGCTATTAAGGGTTATACTAAGTATAATAAAAAAAAAGACTATAATATTATTAAACTCGCTATCTTTAATCTAATAATCTAAAATTAAAATAAAAAGCGCTAAGGTTTTCTTTTTTAACCCCTTATAGAGCTCTATAACCTTAGGGCTAAAAAAATTACTTTTAGCTAAGAGCTAAGCTTTTTTTAGGTTATTAAGGTTATTAAAAAGAGCCTAATAGCTAATTAGCTATTATTAGCTTACTTTAAAAAGTAACCTCTTTATAAGCTTTAAGTTAAGGTAATAAAAAATATAAACTAAAAGTTATTTTATTATTATAATATAATAGTCTTATATAGCCTTTTTATATTTATAACTAAAGGGCTTTTTTATTAGCTATAAGGTATTTTATTAATTAACCTTAAAGAAAATATTTAAAGGAATTTTATTAAAAGCTATAAGGCTTATAATTTTTTATAAAAACTCCTTAAAAGCTTATAAAAAAAAATAATTTAGCTTAAAGGTTTTTTTTAGAGATTTTTTAATTAAGTAAAAATTAAAAAAAAATAATTCTCTTAAGAAATCCTTTTTTTTATTAAAATTAATTAAGTACCTTATTAATCTTAGCCTTTAAAGCTAAGGGTTAAGGGTAATAAAGTTATTAAGTTATTTTATAGCTTTAGCTTTTTTATTTTTAATAATTAAGGCTTAGGCCTTAAAGATAACCTTAGCTTTTAAAAAAAAAAAAACTTTAAAGTTATTACCTTTTAATAAGACCTTAAAGTATTTATTATAAGGCCTTTATTTAAAGAGCTATTAATAGGCTATATTAGCTTATTAGTAACTTTTAATAATTATAAAAGGCTATAAGGCTATTATCTTAAAAGGCTAATTATTTTAGTCTTTTTATTAGACTTTATAAAAGACCTAAAAATATTTTTTAATTTATTATAGCCTAGAGCTAATATAAAAGTAACTAAGCTTAAAGGTATAATAAAAGCCCTATTATATAGGCTCTCTAAGTTATAAGATAAAAGGGCCTAAAGGAATAAACTTAAAGAGCTTTATAAGGTCTTTTTAGCCTTAAAGAAGATTAAGCTTAATAGCTTATTTTAAGGTAAGCTTAATTTCTTAGAGGGAAAGCTAATAAAGCTATTAATAGAAATATTATTAAATTTAATTAAAAAAAACTATAGTTTTATAGGTCTTATAAATTAAAAAGAAAAAAGTAGGGATATAAATAAAATAATTTATAGTTATAAGGCTTATAAGTAATTAAGATATAAATAAAAATAAAAGTTAAATATATATAATTAAGAAAGGTTAAAGTCTTTATAGAAAAATAAATAAAAAAAAAAAATAAAAATTAAAGTTTATTAGCTAAGAAATTACCTTAGTTATAGCTAGTAAGGTAATTAATATAGCTAAGTAGCTAAGTTATAGTAATAATTAGGGAATTTTAATATAGCGCTAGCTATATTAATTATCTTATTAAAATTTCTCTAAATTTACTTTATAAATTAATAATTAATTTTAGAAAAATACTATAAGAAAAAGGATTTTATTTTTAAAATCCTTATAGCTTAAAGTTATATATATCTTCTTTATATAACCTTAACCCTATTAAAACTCTCTTTTTTAGAAATTATTAGCTAGTTAAAGAAAAAACTATTAATTACCCTATAGTTTACTAATATAAAAAAATTCTCTTATAAAAAAAAACTATTAGTAACTTAACTAATAGTTTTTATAAGTAATAGGGTTTTAATAAAGTTATTATTACTTAGCTTAATTATAAGTATTAATTTATTAAGAGATATAAGAAAGCCTTTAGGTATAAGATTTTTAAATTAAGGGGTTATAATTAACCCTTTTTAATTTCTAAGTATTTTTTTTATTATTTTATTTTTAAAAAATTATATAAAAAAGCTTTAAAATTATTATAAAATAAGTAATATAATATAATAGCTTAGTAAAAATAAAAGTAATTATTTATTGCGTAATAAGATTAAAGCTTAAGGCTTTAATATAGCTATCTCTTAGCGAGAAGCTTATAACTCTAGGCCGAAGGACCGGGGTCACGGGACCTGTCACGTGGCGGCCGGGCCACTACGTTACAAAGAATGCATTGTCAAAAGCAAGAGAAATTACAGCATGCTGCTTCGACCCATGGCGTCCCTTAGCAACTCCTGCAGCCAGTTGGGCCAACCCTTTATGGTGCTGAAGAAGGACATGCCGTCTGGCAGAATCAATTGGCCGCCCCGGCGGGCAAATACCTGTTTCAGCGTACGGCCCGCAACCTCCTGGGGCGACAGCATCTTGCCGTCCCTACGCTCGATCTCGTCGGCGTTTTCAGGGGACATCGGAGTGCGCACCCAGCTGGGCTGGACGATCGTGGTTATGATCCCGTTGGCCTTGTACTTGGTCTTGAGCTCGGTATTGAGGCCCTCGTGGAACGTCAAGGAAGCAGCCTTTGAGGCGCAGTAGTCGACCATCCTTGGCAGTGCCATATAGGCCGTGACGCTTGAAGTGGTAACGACTTGTCCCTTGTTTGCCTTGATCATGCTAGGCAGGAACTCCTTGGTCAATAGCCAAAGAGCGATTGCATTAACTCCGAAGATTTTGGGGAGGAACTCGGCGGGTGTTTCGAGAATCGTATGGGGCGCGGCAACCCCAGCGTTGTTGATCAAGATTGTCGGGTTGCCAAAGGTTTTTCGGATCGTCGCCGCCGCCTCTGCGATGGCGGCTGCGGACGTAATATCGGTTTTGGCGTACAGGATCAGGGGGTGTCCCTTCATATCATCGGGGAGCGGAATAACGTCAAGGATAGCGACCTTGACCCGTTTCTGGATGAGGCCAAGGACGAGCTCCCTTCCAATGCCGCCGCAGCCGCCAGTCACAACAGCAATCTCTTCGTCCCAGTTCCAGCCGGGGTAGGCCGTCACGCGCCAATTGTTCAAAGCCCATGCATTCAGTGCTGCGTTGGCGACTTTGGTGAGGCCGAGACCAAGGGCAGCGCCGAGGAGCGCCTTCACGCCTCCTCGGCCGATGATTGAGGAAAGGTAGGGGTTCTGCAGCACGAGGTTGGTGTACTGCGGGGGGCCATATGCTATGGAGGCAAGGACAGCGGAGGCGGGGAGGAGCAGACTCATTGTGGCGTTGGGATTGCAGTTCGGTGAGAAGACGGGGTGAAAATAATACCAAATCAAGCATGAAATCAACGCGACTTAAGAATCTCGCGACTCTGCTTTAGCCTAGATCTGTTGGGATAGTCTAGCGGACCAAAATCTGATGACCCAGCCGTTTGTAGGTTAACTTTATCTTTACTTCTCCGAACGGACGCCGAGTCAAAGCTGCATGTTGCCTACATTGTATCATCCGGACGATTCTCAACGTCTTTCCACAATCTCTTCCACCGAGACGGTCAAAGCTAGGTGAAGCCTCTGTCCTTTCTCAGTCGATTTTGCTAGTAGTTTCATTTACCCCGACGGCCCAACACTTGATCCGACCACCCCCTGTTCCATATCTACGTATATTTTGCCCTAGTACCAAAGAAGCGCTAGAATTCGGCCGAGGCACGGAGCTCGAGGCCCAATCTACCCGGCACTTGAGTTCGATCTTGGTTTCGCATATGTGAGTAATGATACGTAGTGAAATACAACAGAATGAGTTAAGAATAGACACCGCGTTAAATATCCCTCGACGCCGCTTCTATGTCGTGAGTGTCTCAGAGACTCCCTCAGTCGCACACATTAGATCACCAAGTAGACGAATCGCCGCAACCATGTCCACCTTTGAATTCGCAATCCCCAAAGGCTCGACCGTTCTGGTCACAGGCGCCAGCGGTCTCGTAGGCTCCCATGTTGCCGACCAGTTCCTTCAGTTCGGGTACAAAGTCCGCGGCACCGCTCGCAACACCAAGAAGAGCGCCTGGCTCAGCGAGGTCTTCGACAAGAAGTACGGAACGGGCCAATTTGAGCTGCTATCCATCCCAGATATGGCGGCTGACGACACATTTACCGAAGCTGTCAAGGGTACATGAGCATCCTCCCCGACGTGCTACCCAGACGCTAATCTCGTTAGGCGTGTCAGCTGTCGCCCATGTGGCATCCGTCATGACATTCGACCCTGACCCAAACAAGGTTATCCCCACTGTCATTGCCGGCGCTGTCAATGTGCTTAAAGCCGCTTTCGCGGAGCCAAGCGTCAAACGTTTCGTGTACACGTCCTCTTCGACGGCTGCGTTGCTGCCCAAGCCAAATGTGCCCGGGATCGTCGTGACGGAAAATACCTGGAACGATGAAGCAGTCAAGCTAGCCTGGTCGTCCACGAGCTACTCTGCGGAGCAGGCTAATCTGACTTATGCTGCCAGCAAGACCCAAGCAGAACAGGAAGTTTGGAAGTTCTATAGAGAGAATAAAGACAAACGCCCCGACTTGGTCGTCAACAGTGGTGAGTCTAATGCCATCAAAGGACGAGTTCCGCCGCTAAAAAATAGAAGTTGTCCCAGACTGCAACTTTGGCAAGAGTCTCGACGTTGTTAACCAAGGACACCCGTCTACGTCGGGGTTCCTCGTCTTTCTATGGCAAAATCAGAACCTAGAGATCCTAAAACAATTCGATCCCCGTACGACGGTCCCCAAATACCTTCATCATCATGGCAATTCACTAACATTCACTTGAAGGACACTTCGTCGACGTCCAAGATACTGGAATCCTTCACGTTGCCGCGGCCGTCCACCCTGATGTTAAGGGTGAGCGTATCTTTGCATTCGCGGAGCCCTTCAACTGGGACAGGGTCCTAGATATCTTGCGAAAGCAGAATCCAGGCGTCAAGTTCATTGAAAACTTCCAATCCGATCTAGATCTCAGTGAGATCAAGCCGAAAGCCAGGGCAGAGCAGCTTCTGCGAGACTTGGGAAGACCAGGTTGGACGTCTCTGGAAGATGGTATTTTGATGAACACTGAGGACCTCCGTCAGGGAGGTGTAGCATGGTCTCCAATGGCGGGAAATCTTGCTATGAGTTTGGACGCCATCAAAGGTGCGAATTAGAACACAGGCTGGGTTTGACGGGAACGAGGACGAGTAATCCCGTCTCTCGGGGCCGCTGGCTTTTTGGAGGAAGAAGTGGAGGGGGTGCATAGTTTCGTATGAGTTGTACCCCGAGTGTCATCGAGAGGAATCTTTAGTTCTGTGATATGGGTGTGTTTTCGTGTTGCAGTATCTCAACTCGTCAATCTGAATCAGAGGAGTAGATGTGATTGCCTTGCGAAGCGTCGACAATGCAGTCCACGTCGTCAAAGCACTGTGCCGTACCTAAGGCACGCGGGGCGGAATCGCCTACCGCTCGGCACCTTGAACTCACCGGCTTTCACGATCTAGCTTAAATGAGTTTTCGTCCGTTTTCGGAACTTCGGCCGAAAAGGTTGGATGGATAATTGTGATCGCCATGCTGACATAGTGACTACATCACGAAGCCAAGAGCTCGTAGAAACTTAATGCGCTTGGGAAGAAATTCGGATAGGGCGTGTTGGTTGCTAACTTGTTTCCGGGTGCCATGACCCCTTCATTTCCCCAAATCCCCCTGTCAGACACTCGCTTCACACTACCCCTTCGTAAATTTATTAGCCAAGCTCAGTTGGATGTAACTACCCTCTTAAAGACCAGATCCTCCAAACATTTTATTTACTGCTTAGCATCATGATCCAACAAAGTATATTAGCTAGCTGGGCGATTATGCAACGTGCAACCTGAAACAGGGCAGAAAAAGAGGGCATGAATTGAAGGATGGAACGTATTCTTTATTATAAATGAAGCTTAGCCCTGGGTGGGTTAGCTGAGCCAGAAGATCGAAATGAAGAATGGGGAGACCCAAGCACTTAAGTTGTTGGGTTCAACATGGGCTCTAATGCTCGTGGTAATTGGTGGAGAGTGTGAATCGAGACCCTGACTACGAGCCCAGCACTTTACGCAGCGTGGGTGGGCCAAACCTTTGCTAGAAATTCTTCTATGTCATGCAGCAAGGCTTCAGGCTGCTCCAGTGCCGCGAAATGTCCACCCTATAGATGTTGTATTAGTACGTATAGTAGATAAGAAAATCGCAATTGCGATGCAAACTCAAAATTAGGACGGTACGTGCCTTGTCATGTCTCTTATAGAAGGCCAGGTTGGGATAGATTTGCTCCGCCCATGCTTCGGGTACCAGAATGTTCTCTGCCGGGAATACCGAATACCCGAACGGCTTTTCCTTGGATGTTGGGACCGTGAAATAACCCCCCGAGGACGCAGAAGCTGCCAGGGCACGGTACGGATACAGACTCCTTGGGAAGGTGTCGGTGTACCAGTAGAAGCCTACCAGCGTTAAAATTGTTTCAAGGGGTAGGGGGTATCGCTGATCGGGCCACTCGATAAGTTTTTCGCCAATCCTGAGAAGAGTCAGCCACAGGGTCAAGCCAAGAGCCGCAGCGTAGCCCACCAGGACAAAAGCGCAAGAGGGCTTGAGGAGAGGGCTAGGCCGATGGTGGAGGGTCGCTGGCCGTGCTCTAGGATGTACGCCGAGCCAGTCGAGCTGAAGTTCAGCATACGCTGAACGTGATCTACCTCCTCCTGCGTTAGGTTATCGGGGCTGAGGAGTTCATCCGGGGATGAAGGAGCCAGCATGTTGACTATAACTCGTTAGTGAAAGCTTAGGCACCAAGTTCCCCTTTCCTCTAGGGGCACCTTACTGTGAAAGGCCTTGCATGCTGAGTATTCGGCACACAAAATCCGAGCTAGAAAGCTTCCAATGTCACCTCCCTGGACAGCAAAGCCGTCGCCAAACCCAAGGTCTGCCATTAACTGATACAAGAGGCGCGCGGCTGCGTCTAGCGTGAGCTCCACATGTGATGGGCCTCCAGAGAGTCCGTAGTGTGGGAGCGAAGGTACGATAATGTGGTAGGGTAGGGTCTCCGGGGTGTATCTCTCACGTAGCAGATCTAGCAAAGGGAGAAACTCAAGGAATGACCCGGGCCAACCGTGAAGTAGCAGGAGAGGAATCGCATCCTCCTTGGTCGAGAAGAGAGCAGCGAAGTGAAGGGTGGTGGCTCCGACGTAAGAGTCGTTGACGGTCAGTTTGAAGTTGGGTACCGAGTTAATACGCTTCTCTTGCTTGCGCCAGTTGAGCTTGAGCCAGGCCTGTTTGGCCTCGACAAGCCATGGCCGTGTCGTGCCAAACGTCGTGTCGTCGCGGTCGTCGTACCATGTCTTGGAGCCTACTTTCGACACGGCGAGGATGGTTTGAAATTCCCTGATATGTTGGTCGGGGACTCGAAGGGTGAATTTATCCAAGCCTGCCGCTGCAGCCCGGGGAGGAGAGCTAAAGGCCGAGGCGACTGCCAAGGGCGCGAAGCACACGAGGAGGTTACCGCACCGCATATTGTCAGTGTTGGGTAGACATCACGAGAGGGAACAAGAAAGCGGCCAAATGCAAATAAATACAACGGAACGGTCATTTTAGCCTCACTGGTGCGGAAATGATAGGACAGGTAATGATCCCTGAGGATTGTTGCGGAGTTGGAAATGGAAGATTTGGTGTTCTCATCGGGACTTTCGACCGTGAGACACCGAGCATCCCACTACATTACACCGAAGGGGATGCTAGTAGGACTATGATCACTAATCATACTAGACCAAGGACGGACCATTCTTTCACGGCGCCCGAGACGGACCAAGGATTTTAGTCAGATGCACAATCTCTCTGGTTTTTATTCCGGTTTAGTAATCATCCCCATAAAGCGTAACTACTACCTTGCTCTCGTCAATTCCTTTCATGCACCGACTCTCACGTAAATCAGCATTGGCATAAATAGTCCAGGTCTGCCTCTCGTAAAATTAATTGTCAGAGTACTTGCCTCGCGATATCGATTGGATCACTAGCCTCTATTGTTGTCCAAGACTATATCTTGGCGTCTCTACAGGGCTTCTGATCGATCATGACCACCCACGCTATCTTGCTCCTAGCTCGATACTCACATCTGTACCTAGGTTTATAATATTGGCCCAACGCACTCTGTCCTGAGTTTCTCCTCTGCTCTGGTATAATGAGATACCTATCCTAATACGCATAAAATAAAACATTCTCATTGTCCTGTTGCTGTATGCGCAAATTTTCGCGCTTCAATAGCCACTTCATGAGCCAAGCTGTGGCCGCGCAGGCAATGGAGAAGGCGGCGCTGGAGGACATGGCAACTGCATATCGAGGTTCGTCCCACGAAGGCCACAGATACTAGATCACGGAATTAGCAATCACCCTTCTCCTCGACTAAAGGAACTTACCGCTGTCCAGACAAATGACGCATTTGCAAACATGTTCACGATCGCCAGCGACACTGCCTTCTTCTCCTTGGTTTGTCCACATGTGCTCGCGACCCATCCGAGGATGATGCTGTTGACCGCATAGGTTCCGATAGAAAAGACGACCATGGCAACTTCAAGTCAAGGTCAGAAGACTCGACTATTATCATTTGATACGGGGACTTACAGTATCTTGCTCCTGTGTTGAGCGTAGCGCACGCCAGCACAAACCCAAAGATAGCAATCGCTTTGGCGACAGTAATGTGCCATGTTCGCTCGTTTTTCTTGCCTGAGCAGAGTATCATTAGCAATAGCCGGTTGGAATGCTGGAGATCATGTCTTACCAGAGTGTGCCGACCAAATCACAGAGATTATGCCGGCAATAAGGTACGGCGGGCAAGTGAGCACAAGCGTGATGGTCCTGTTGAAGCCGAGAGTCTGTACGGCAGTTGGAAAAAAATTCTTGAACCCGTTGGCGGCGATATGCATGTGTTGCATGAAGACAAAGACCCAGAGTCTCTGCTACCGTGTTAGTCGGTGGTTGGCACAGCTCGCTTGGCTCCTGATACATACCTTGTCCTTGATTGATTGCTTCAGTCCTTCAACTGTGCTTGACTTGCCCTGGTTACCCACGGTATCACGTTCAATACGCTCGTGGGCCAATTTTCGTTCCTCGGGAGTGAGCCACCACGTCCTGGTGGGATCGTCAGGCAATACGAAAAGAGAGATTGCGGCCACAAAGAAGGTTGCGATGCCCTGGATGATAAAGAGCCATCGCCAGCCCGACAACCCCGCAATGCCTCCCATCTCGAAGATTCCAAGGGCGATAAGTCCTGCAAAAGCAGTGGCTAGAATATTGCCCGTGTATAGAATGGAAATTCGGGTAGCAATCTCCTTCCTCGTGTAGAAGATGGAAAGCATGTATAATGCGCCCGGATAGTAGGGTGCCTCGGTAATGCCGAGGAAGAATCGGGTCAAGAGTAGGCCAGTGAAGTTTTTGGAAAGCGCAGTGAGTGTACTGACGACAGACCATAGAAGCATAAAGCCTCCCATGTACCACGATATGCGCACTCGAGTAAGGAGCATGTCTATAAAGAACAATTAGCCCTATGAATCGCCGAGTTCATGGAAGCTTGATCACTTACTGCTTGGGACTTGGGCGAGAATGTATCCCACAAAGAGAATGCTGACGCAGGTTGCGTACTGGGAGCCTGTGAGGCCGAGTTCTTCCTCAAGGTTGTCCAGCCTCGCCAACGCGATTGCGTTGCGGTCCAGATAGTTGAGCCAGTACATGGACCACAGCATGGGCATAATCCACAGGTCCAGCTTCCTTACAAGCCGGATCTCGGTGGGGTCGACCTTCGCATGGGCCCCAGAATAGTCGACAGCCACCATCTTGCCCTCCTCAGTGAGGACGTTTTCGCAACGAGTGACATAGATCTTGTCTGTCTCCGTTTTGTTGCCCTGGAGTGAACTCATGGCGAGGTATGGTAAAGAGTCCGTTGTCGTGAAAAGACTAGAAGTGTGTTGATGAAAGGTCGGTAGAGGTCTGGCTTGAAGGTGGAAGGTGGAAGATGCCCAGATGGTGTCGAGGTGTCCTTTTATGTTGCCTCCCGGTTACCATTTGACTATTGCGGTCAAACCCACGAGTGCGGAGAAGGCCGTAGTGTTGCGGGGAACCCCTCATGGTTCCCCGGACTTCCTACTCTGGGGGGATTCCGCCTTACGCGAAACAGGCATCTCCTGGCGTATGGTTCGCTGGTCTTCCTTGGCGTGTGAAGCGCTTGCATAGAGGTGTTATGGGGAGGAGGCCATTATGTTCAAAGATGACGTAAACCAGCCAAAGTTTGGTAATTCACCGAGATATTACATTCAAGCTCTAACTAATATATCCTAACCCGTACTCCTCCGGATAAGTTAACTTATCCTAGTAGCTACTAAACCCTTCTATCTTTAGGACTAAAACCTTCTTTCTTATAGCTTAAGTTAATACTATAACTTAATAACTTATAAGCTTTAATTTACTTACTAAGCTTAAGTAATATATTTTCTATAACCTATCTTTAATAATTAATTTCTTATTTTATTAATATTATTCTTTTCGCTCTCGCTATTTTTATAGCTCTTAGATTACTAATAATAAGCTATTAAGCTAGCTTATATTTCTCTTTATAGCCTTAATAAAAAGGAGACCTTTAAGCTCTATATATTTAAGCCTTTTAAGTTATAAGAGCTTTTTATATTATATAAAGTAAATAATATTTTAAGGTACCCTTAGGTATCTTAATTTTATAAAAAAGGCTTTACTTCTTAAGATAATTAATTTAATATAAAAGGCTAACTTAATAAATTAATTATTAAAATATTTTTTTAAATTAAGATTATAAAATAAAAATAATTATATATTTTATAAAAAATTATATATCTCCCTAAGGAAAAAAAAAAAATATTAATTTTTATAGCTAATAATAATAATAATAATAATAATAAAATTAATAAGAACTTTTATTATTATAATTCTTATAAGTATTATATTAATAATTATTATATTAAAAGGGATTATAATCTTATTTTAAAAAAATAAAAATAAAAAAAAAAAATTTTTTTATATAGAAATTAAAATAAGTAATTAAATATATTATAAGAGGCTTATTTTTTTATAATAATATAGCTAAGTATAACTCTTTTAT
Source organism: Ascodesmis sphaerospora (assembly GCA_027569015.1). Lineage (NCBI taxonomy): Eukaryota > Fungi > Ascomycota > Pezizomycetes > Pezizales > Ascodesmidaceae > Ascodesmis > Ascodesmis sphaerospora. The sequence goes on along the minus strand of JAPPUR010000048.1, from coordinate 161,543 downwards.
ATAAGTAGTTATAAGAGGTAAAAAAGAAAAGGCTATTATATTAGTATTAGGTTATAATACTATAATATTTTAATAATCTATTCTTTATTATAGTTAAAGCCTGCCCCTTAATGGGTTAAGCTAGAAGACCATGGGGAGGAGGCATGCGGGGTCTGGGGTTGGAAAAAGGCAATACGGAATCAAGTAGCCGCGGCCGGAACAAGATCCAGGAGATATGCCCGGTGTGGCTTGGAAACATAGCATCACATCTAGGACCAGATCAGCCAGCAAGATACCGGTGCCGATTACGTGAAAACCGAGAACTGGTATTTAGCATAGCCGAGCATACGACGCCAGGCAAGGACGATGCCATGGTAAGCATCATGCAGGTGTAGTTAGATATATCGCAGCTCTATCAAGCATTACACACTTTGACGACATCTCGACATCTGTGATTATGGATTCCGTTGCCGTTGTTTACACGCCCCTTTTTCAAGGCGCTGTGCCCTTTGTGACTGGAGGCCTGTCTGGGATGTTTGCGACGGCGTGTATCCAGCCCATAGACATGGTCAAGGTCCGGATCCAACTTGAAGGGAAAAGGCCGCCTGCTGGTGTAGCATCATCACCTCTATCGGTGGCAAGAGATGTTGTCTCCCGTGGCAGGTTCCTCGATCTCTACAGCGGCCTCTCGGCAGCAATTTTACGCCAGGCAGTGTACGCAACTGCCCGATTAGGGCTCTTCGAATCCTTTCAGAATTCCTTGCGGCGTCGGGCCGAGGGACAAGGGAGATGTTTGAGCTTCTCCGATCGTGGAATGGCAGCACTCATGGCCGGAGGCTTGGCTGCCTTGATTGGGAACCCTGCTGACCTCGCCTTGGTCCGGATGCAGGCAGATAACTTTGTGCCAGAGAACCGGAGAGTCAGATACCGCGGTGTATTTGATGCTTTGCGACACATTGTTAAGAACGAAGGCGGTGTTGCTCTCTGGCAAGGGGCCAAACCAACAGTGCTTCGTGCAATGTTTATGAATCTGGGCCAGCTCGCCTTTTTCTCCGAATCGAAGGCTCAGCTCCAGCAGCACATACCACAGGCCCCCGAAGTCGCACAGGTGCTCGGTGCGTCGGCAGTTGGCGCCTTTTTCGGAGCCGTTTTTGGTCTCCCATTCGACTTTATCAAAACAAGGCTACAACAGGGACAGGAGCTGCCATCTGGTTCTCATTACAAAGGCATGATTGACTGCGTACGAAGGGTTGCGCGTGAGGAAGGATGGCTGCGCTTTTATCGAGGTTTTGGCACATTCTATCTACGAGTTGGACCTCAAGCGTAAGTTGACCGCTTGCGAAAAAGTCTTTCATGCTAATGAATCGCGGCAGTATCATCACCTTGCTAGTGGCGGATCGTCTGAATCATGCAATGGGCGCATGACGTGGAGGACCTTGGATCCCCATGGACACGCTCAGGCAGTCGAGCATCCAACCTCAAGTGATAGAAGCGCGTCATTATGTCGAAATTTTAATACTGGTCCTGCTCATATCTTTTGGAACACCCGGTAGCGGAAGTTGATCTTCAACTAAACGTCTCGTAACCACCCTGTACACCACTAGATTGAACCGGTAACTATTGGGCGGGGATGGGGCACTCTCCAACACGTAAATGGCTTAGCGTCCTCCCCCAAAGTAGCCGCGGCTATCACAAGGATCGGCCTGGCTCCTGGTTGCTTAGATAGCCGCGGTTATAAAGACTAGCATCGAAGCCCTTCCATCTTCACAATACGCACGTCGGCGTCTTGCTCCCCATTTCTCCTTGCAGAATCAACCATAGGCTTTCAAGTTGCGTTATTGCATCAAATTGCGGCCACACGTGCATGTCAGGCTGCCATGTCTAACTCTGCGGGCGAGACCAACCATGCGGCTCGTGTCAGAACCCGAGCCAAGCAGGCATGCACGTCTTGCCATTCTCGTCGGATCCGTTGCAACGTCACCGAAGCTCACCCATGTTTCAATTGCCTTTCGATAGGCAACACCTGCGAGGTAGTCCCTTCGAAGAGGGGCAGGTAAGAGAGACAGCGTGTATCAATACCAGGCCCGCATCTCACCATCCTCCCTAGGCACAAACGACGCCCAAGACAGAATCCGGCACCGCCCCCTGAGGCTTCGCGGCGGTATGAGAGCCCCGTCTTGGAGTCTGGTTCCGAAGCCGACACTCAAAATGCTTCGCCCTTTCCATCCATTCCCAACTGTCCTCAAACCCGACAAACGACATGTCCCCCCGTTCCGCAGGGTACTTCCCCTCCACAACAGGCTACTATTACTCCTAGCCCTACTTCCGACGCGGGAACAAGAGCATGGAACCTCATTCACGGCGGCATGTACTTTGGCGAATCGAACGCGCTGAACTCGGTCGCCAGCGACGACCACGACCACGATCCATCCTTGCGACCTCACAGCTCACGACGAACCCCCCGTTATTATGCTGTCCCCAGGGAGCCCGTACCCGGAAGTACAGGGCATCATGACGTGGGCGGTGCCTGGGCCCTCAAAGAAAGAATCCTCCGGGAGCAGGGTGCGCTCGACATGCCCACTCAACAACAGTACACCCCCATACTACAGGCCTACTTTCGATGGTTTCACCCTTGCTTCCCCATCTTAGACAAGGTCGAGTTTAGCAAGGTGTACACTGAAGACAGCATATCGCCACTGCTTCTCAACGCCATGCTATTCGTCGGCGTCACATACTCGGAAGAAACTACAGTACGGAACCTAGGATATACCAGCCTCGGTGAGGCAAAGTGGCAGCTGTACACCAAAGCCAAACTTCTCTTCGAGGCGGATTGGGAGACCAACAGTCTCACTATTCTACAGGCCTTGTTCCTCTTGACCTTTCTGCGAGTACCCATGAGCACTGTCAAAGGCCACAGATACTGGCTCAGCGCCGCTATTAATCTTGCTCACCTTCATGGTCTTCACAGAGCCTCGCCTCAGACTTCAGCCACATCTGACTCTGATGTCTCTGCCCAGACAAAAGTCCGACGCAGAATTTGGTGGTCCTTGTATGTCCGCGATATACACAGTTCGACTTCCTTGGGTCTACCTGCTCGAGTAAGAGATGGGGACAGTGATTTACCTATGTTGAGTCCTGCTGATCTCATGGATTCCGAGACTCCCTGCGTGGAATGGCTCGCAGACCCGCCGACTATGGAGCAAATCGCCTACGTCAGTAATATGCCCAGGCTCATGAGCTTCCTTGATCAGATAGCACAACGTTTCTTCGCGCCAAAGCCACCACCAAACGATCACCCTGCTCCGCGTGAAGATTTCATGAAGGCTATAGAAACCTGGAAAGCTGGGTTGCCGCCAAGCATGCAAGTGATTGATGCCTACGGCGAGACGCCCAACATTTGGACGGGTCTCCTCCACCTAGCCTACAAGTAGGAACCACAGCTGAAGAAACGCAATCTCGCCTGAGGCTAACCGTCGTTCAGTCATCTTATCATGCTCTTGTATAGAGACGACCTCATTAACCAACGGCCAGACGGCCAAATTGCCATACGCGCGGCATGCCGGGTTACTCAGGTCGCGGAAGCCTTGCTCGCAAATGGCATGGTCAAATTTAGCCAGCTGTATCTGTAGGAAGGCCATTACGAATCAGCTACAGGGAGTTCTGCTAATCGTCGTCGCATACCCACAGGATCACCAGCGTCTTCGCAGCACTTTGTATCCATACAACCAACCTTCAGCAGTCCGAGGGAGTACCCCGAAGACTCGGCGAGAACCGAGCTCGCATCTGTCTTCTGTGCTTGAAGGAGGCCCAGAAGTCATGGGACATCAACAATGATATCCTCGACCTGTTTTTCAAACATGTCGAGGCTCGCCTTGCGACTGAGCTCCAAAAAGAAGTCGCAGACTACGCTCGCGGGACGAGTGAAGCGACGTCAACAACAAGAGAGGTAGATAACAGCACGCCGCTAGCTGTGACGGAGACGCCAGCCGGGTTGCTACCAATAGGTGTTCTTCCAGGTATGGCTATGAATGGAAAGGAAGCTACAGGCTCTGGGTATGAGGAAATGCTGGGCATGGAGACGACCCTCAACGTCTCGGGCAGCTTTTCCGATGATGTCCTAACCTTCCTCGGCCCGGGGCTGGATTTCAGCATTGGTGAGGCCATGGGCATGCGAGAGTTTGATACATTGCAGCGTTGGTTCTGATATAACACCATTTCATCAGTCCAACCCGTGTTGTATTGTCCAACCGTTCCCTACTCAGGCGCCTGTGAAGCGTGCTTCTTCTCCAGTGTCTCAACGTCAAGACCACAAAGCTTGGCCAAGCGTACAATGTCCATGGCCTTCTGCTCAACAGGGCGATCAATCATCTTGCCGTCCAACGTCCAGGCGCCTATCCCCTGAGCCTCAACCCTTTTCCTTGCAACCGCGACTCTCACCGCCCACTCCACCTCTTTCTCGTTGGGTGTAAAGGCCGAGTTAACGGCCTCGATCTGGCTTGGATGGATACACTGCTTCCCGCTGAAACCCATGCATCTCCCATCACGGGCATCACTGGCCAATTGCTGCTGATCCTCGGCGCTCTTGAACCCTGTGGTGACGAGGTCAAATGTGCTCTGCAAATTGTGAGCACGAGCCGCCGTGACAATAGACGACCGGGCAAAGAGCATCTCAGCCATGGACGAGGTTCTCGTGATTCCGAGATCAGCGCAAAAGTCCTCGGCTGCGAACGCCAGGCCGGATAAAAGCTCGGGAGCTGCTCTGCAAATCTCGTTCAGATTGATCAAAGACTTGGCACTCTCAACTAGAGCAATGCCGGAGAGCATCGGGAGGGACGCGGGGCGAACATGTGTGATAATATCGCGAACGAATGCCAAATCTCCGGCGCTGTCGCATTTTGGTAGTAAGATGGTCGAAAGTTGTGGAGAGACGGCGAGTTCCTGGAGGTCGGCGAGAGCAAGACCAGAGGCGACACTATTGATTCGTATGCCGCGCTCTCTTGGGTTGGGCATGGCTTGGTCCAAGATCTCGCGGACCAAGGTTCGAGCCCCGGCTTTGTTCCCTGGAGTAACAGAGTCTTCGAGATCATAAACAACACAGTCCGCTTTTGAGGTGCCAGATCTTTCAAGGAAACGTTTGGATGAGCCAGGCACTAACGTCAGTCAGCTTTTGTAACATGACTGGGGATTTAAAGGGCGGGATACGCTACCGTAAAGTAAAGAACGTCGGAGTCGGAGGGGAGCACGTGACGCCATTGTGAGGTTGCAATATATGACAGCGTTGGGAGATGATGCGAGGACAGGGCACTTGAATGAAGGCTGGCAGGCGGTTGTATTTATAAATGAGTCCTCGGTTAATGCTTTCGGAAATTTTACCGTGCCCATGCCCCAATATATACCCGTTACTGGTCTTTAAATTCTGGTACAGGTCGGCTATTGCCGATTGATCACGCACTCATTGCTACTGTGCGCGAGTCGAACACGCGTCTATCACTACTCATGGTAGGTCCAGATTTGCCCATCCCTAGTTCTGCGAGGATAGTGTCATTATGAGCACCAACCTCTGGGATGGCTTCCATCCTCGCCTCCTTTACACTTTCGCATCCCGGCGGGATCATTGCTGGCACTGGCCCACTCGGCGTCATCAACTCAGTCCATCGCCCTCTCGCCCGGAGCTGCGGGTGATGCCAGACATCCTTCAGCTGGTTCACCTGGGCATTAGCTATTGCAGCCCCATCCAGCTTCTCTGTTACCTCGGTAGCTGTCATTGTCGAAAATCGCTTGTGAATGATCGATTTCAGCAACTCGCTGTTCTGAACCCTCAGCGAGTTGGTCATGAACCGCTCATCCGATGACAGCCCAGGAAGTTCGAGTACCCTGTTGCAAAAGTTTGCCCATTCTCTCTCATTCTGGACACCAAGCATCACGGCCTGGCCATTCGCCACCTCAAAAGGGCCGTAGGGGTATATAGATGCGTGAGAGGCGCCATTCGGCGAGGGTCTAGGAGCACCGTTATACGCGTAGTACATTGGGAACCCCATCCACTCGGCCATGCTCTCCAGCATAGAAATGTCAATCACACGGCCCTTCCCCGTCTTCGAGCGTTGGATAATAGCCGAAAGTATGTTGGTATAGGCATACATCCCAGCCGCGATATCAGCCACCGAGATGCCCACCTTAACTGGTTCGGCCTTGGTCCCAGTCACCGACAGGACGCCGGCCTCGCTTTGAATCAATAGGTCGTAGGCCTTCTTATCTCTGTATGGCCCGTCTTGTCCGTAGCCCGAAATGTCGCACACGATCAATGACGGGTGCTTTTCTTTGAGTGCCTCGTGAGAGAGGCCCATCCTTGCAGCAGACCCAGGGGCGAGGTTTTGCACCAGGACGTCGGCTTTCTCCAGGAGACGGAAAACAACCTCCAGGTCCTCACTCTTCTTCAGATCGAGGGCTACACTCTCCTTATTGCGGTTGGTCCATACAAAGTGTGAGCACATCCCATCCACGCGGGTATCGTAATGTCGGCAGAAATCTCCCGTCCCAGGCCGCTCAACTTTGATGACCCGAGCACCCAAATCTGCTAATTGTCGAGTGCAAAACGGCGCGGCGATGGCCTGCTCAAGGCTCACCACAGTGATGCCATTAAGGGGTCGGTCCTCGGGCGAGGAAAACGAGGTTGAAGCTGACACAGACGCCAAATGGCGGAAGTTTGTGTGGTTCCGGGTTCTTGAGTCGTAGGTAGCTAGGCAAGGTCGTTTGAAGTAATTCCATGTTTTGGGTGAGGCTATTGGAAAACAGATGCTTGTCAAACTGCGGACGCGAATAGCCGTCCTGGCTGTGACTTGGATCATAGCTAGAGCAGAGGTTGCCATGATCGATAGGCGGTTTGTTTGAACTCGTCGAGGTAGCCTTGGCGGTTGGTGTGGGCCATCAAGCCTGTCTCGTTGGCTTTAAACTCCTATAAATATCTATTCTGTTTGGCCAGGATGACGTTTTGCTCTCTGGCGGGCTCCGAGTCGACCCCTGATTGATGGTCGGACCCGCCTTCAACAAGTCACAAGTCGGCTACTTGTTACTTAGGCCGTGGCAATGTAACGGAACGTGGGAGACAAAGTCTGAAGTAACCGCGGCTATTAATGCTCCCTGTCGAATGTGGGGAACGCGCTGATCTACCGACACAGGCATGGCATTGAGCTCCTCGGGAGAAACTGCCAAGAGGTAAAACAGCCTACCAGACTCTGAAGTTTGTTTTTTACTCATCTTCGTGGCGTTTATCCGAGTTAAGCCATCTCGAGTGCTGGGTTGGATTTATTCTTTTGCCGATTATGTTTGGATACCGGCCGGTACCTGGAGCTATTTTTGTATATAAGTACTAACCTAATCCGAAATTGCCTATGTTACAAATGCACAAATACAATTAAATTTATTCAATTTAAAGCCTTGGTCATTCCTATAATTTCTTTTATTCAAGGCACTAGGTGAGATACAGGTATAGATCTTAAGAATTCCCAACGCTGTTTAGATTGTTCTTACTAGCAGCATTATGCTTATATACATCCTTTCCTCTAAACGCCAATTCAAAGAAGGAAGAGCTGTACAAAGCTGTAGGCAAGAATGGTCGGCAACCTTAAGATCCCCTTAGGTAGCCAAGATCGTGACCCTCCGGACTTAACAAAGGCATTCTTGTCAGGGAACAGAGTCGCAGTCCAGAACTCAATCGCAAGACCAGGCCACGAAGCCACATTGCGTCCATAGTCTCCAATGTACCAATTACTACAATCTCCGGAAAACACGCTGCTCTTCAACCTCTGATGAATCTGGTTCGTGGTGTAGTTCTCGACTGCTTCCTTTACCTCAATGACAGAAGCTTGGCCATCGATGAGGGGCTTAACAAGAGCTTCTGCGGCGTAGCTGACTTGGACTTCGCATGCGTAAAGCGCCGAATTGTTGGCAGGGAAAGTGTTAGGGCCGAATCTATAAAGGTTAGACGCCATGTTTGTTCTCATGTTTGACTTCGACTTACATGATAGCCATGTTAGGGAAATTGTGCACGAATGTGCCTAGGTAGGCCTGGGCACCACGGCTTTCCTTCCATTGTTGGTCAAGCGTATTGCCGTCTGCGCCAGTGATCTCCATCGGAGTGAGGAACTCAGTAACCTTGAAACCTGTCGCCATTACAATCATGTCGTACTGATCGTGGCGCCCGGATGAGCTGACTATGCCATCCTCTGTGATCTTTTGGATGCCTTCGGGGATGAGTTCCACGTTGTCTCGATGTAAAGTTACGAGGTAACCTGGGTCAGCAATCTTTCTCTTACAACCAAGCTCGAACGTAGGAACCAGGATATCGTGGTACTTCTTGGGGGCATGTTCAAAGATGTATCGACGGGCTGTTTCTTCTTCTTTCAATCTCTGCTCCACACCTGCCTTCGTTCCTCTATAAGTGTAGGATTGCTTGTCGATATCCCAAAAGATATTCCAACGGTGCAGGCGCATCAAGCCGGGGAGATAACGGAAGCAGAACTTCTCGAAATCAGTGAAGCGGCGGTTGGGACGAGCATGGTACCACTGCGGGCTACGCGCGTACTGGGTAACAGACGCAGCTCGCTCCGCGACCGCAGGAATTACCTGTACGGCGCTGCATCCACTTCCGATCACAGCCTTGTCTTTGGTCAGCGGAAACTTTAGTTCATCTTGGGACACGAGGTCAGACCCACCACTCTCTTGCCTTCATAGCTGACATCATGTCTCCATCGAGCAGTGTGGAACATTGGACCACGGAATGACTCCATGCCATTGAAATGGACCTATCGCGGCGAGAGTGTTAGTTAATGGTAATCAACAAACGCAGATGGAGAAACGAACATCTCTTGGCATGGAAATTCCCCCGACAGCCGAGATGAACATGGTAGCTTGTCGGACAAAGGTGATATCCGTCTGCAGGTCTCTCAATTTCACATGCCACTGGCCTTCTGCTTCGTGCCATTCGGCGCCTAGGCACTCGACTGAGAGGTTGATATGGGGACGTAACTGGAACTTGTCGACTGTATCCTCAATGTATTCAAGGATTTCGCCTTGTTCGGCGAGTTGCTTCGACCAATTGGGGTTGAGATTGAAGCTGAATGAATACAGATGAGAGTGCACGTCACAGCCACTATGGCTCGGGTTAGTATACTCAGATCAAGCGGTCAAGATTTGGGGTGGTTGAGTTCAAACTTGCTCACCAGCCAGGATAGTTGTTTGCTCTCCAAGTGCCTCCGACCCCGTCCATCTTTTCGTAAATGATGAAGTCATTGAAGCCAAGCTCATGCTTCATTTTGTGGGCCATGGCAATGCCAGACGGCCCAGCGCCAATGATAATAGCTGAAGGAGCCATCCTTTACTCAATTGAAGTGGTTGTTGAGGTCGAAACGGAGCTCGTGTGGGCCAAAAAAGGCTCGACAGGCGTCGTTCAGCTGAGTGAAGACTGAACAGTGTTGTCAAATGTCAAGCGAAGCAAAGAGAATTGTATTGTGAATGGCAGTGCTCTGTTTGGTTAAGGAAAAAATATCACAATCGTATCCAGTCAACGAAAGAGGTTATACTTATCATCCCAGAAGGCGGAAATGAATCTCTCGTCTCCACATATTGAATGTCATGCCGTGAGGCAATGTTCGCCGTCCAAGTCGGGATCTGGCTTCCGACCATTTTGCCGCACCTCGATTCTTCTGCTAGGTGGGCCACGGAAATCTCAAGACCCGCAGGCTTCATCACGTGAGCCAGGTATCATTTGGGGCTTCTCCTCAATCATCCTCTACTCCGAGAATCAGTTCGTGTCTACTACCTCAACGTATCCGGTCGTGTATTTTGAACACACTATTGGAGGGGCAAGACTCCGCAGACACAGGCCCTATATACATGTACAGCAGCATTGGGTTCTAATGCTGCCGTGTGTCTCTGTGCGTTTTTTTATCATTTGTCAGACAACTGCGTCATTGAAAGAGTAGAGTAGAATATGCTTGTACAGTCCGGGATCCAGGTTCCGATGTTTCTCTATGTAATTTCTTTGGCCCATAGTGAGGAATAAACCCTTGCCTTGATGATCTCTTTGGCGTAGCAGTGAGGTACATGATTCTCAAAATCAACCTCGATGTTCTATGCAGGTGCGTGCAATTTTGATATAACTGCAACTCTGGTTTTTATTATAGTTTACACTTGTATAGTTGGAATGAGAAGACGATTTAGCAGTCCAGGGCCTCTGACGATATATATTGACAGTACATTCTGTGACTGAGAAGTGATGTGCGCAAAGAAACAGCTGGCGTAAGGGAGTGTCATATCTACTTTTCACATGTACCATACTCAATAAAGCCATTAAAATCTCTGAGTGTGCAAATTTATTGATTTCATGGTTGCGAATACGTCACCATGGTCTTTGGCGGCATCCTCCCGCCAATTTGTGTCTAAATCGCTCGCCATCCTGATTTCCTGGCATCTTTTCCACCCAAGTCCTTCAGATAGCCCCTAACTCTAGCCTCTATGCCTGTAGCATCAAGACCAAATCGATCATAGTTGCTGGCGTTTGAAGCCGAGTAACCGTAGCCCTTCATTCCAACGCTCGCGGTTACATAACGTGCCCAGGTTGTTGCAACATACTCCTCAACGCTCACGATGGGGGTTCCATCCAACGGGAATACAGTCTCTCGATACGACTGATCCTGTGCGTCGAAATGATCGAAGCTTGGAGTACTCACTACTCTGGTTGAGACTCCCGAGGCGAGTAGCCGTTCAGAAGCCGCAACAGCATGGTGCAAGTTGGTACCGCAGCTAGCCAAGACAAGATCAGGATTATCGACGTTCTTGATAATGTATGCACCCTTAGCAACCTTGTATCGATCCGTGTTTGGAACGGGTCCGACTGGATCTCGCCCAAGTGAAAGCATGGAAGGACCTGTAGTCTTTGAGATAGCAAGCATCCAAGCACCAATCACTTCTTCTGCATCGCACGGTCGGATGTAAGTCAAGTTCGGCATGGCACGATACAGAGAGTCCAGTTCGACAGGTTGATGAGTTGGGCCATTTTGACCTTCCGCAAATGAGTCATGCGTTGCGATGTGAATCACAGGCAGGTTGCTCAGGGCACCCATTCGAACTCCTGGAGCGGCCTATAAATAGGGTCAGTACCGGTCTTGAGTTTTAGGCTGGTTCATCCAATGCCTCGAAGTGAATTAAACTTACATAGATGTAAAACATGAAGAATGTGGCAGTGAATGGAAGAAAGGTACCCGGACTATAAGCTGCTATGCCATTCGAAATAGATGCCATAGCGTGCTCACGAATGCCGTAGCGGATGTATCGCCCAGTATAGCCGACAGATGGATGAAACACCTCGGCAGGGTCATAGGTAACCTTGTTGGAGTTGACCAAGTCCGCACCGCCTCCAGTAAGCGCGGGATGGGCTTTCCACAGCGTTTCCATGAGAGATCCATTGACCTCACGCGTGGCATTCTTACCGAACTGCACTGAGTCTATCGTCTCAAGACTCCTGCGCCACTCATCTCCATTGTCGCCAACTCGTCTCTTTCGAAACTCCTCGGCTAGTTCGGGATGAACTGAGCGGTATTCCTCGAGTAAGCTTTCCCAGTCGCTCTGTAGCTTCTGGCCGTGTTGCTTCCTCTCTCTGAAATACTCAAGGGCGGAAGATGGTATTTGGTGCGTTGCAGAGGGATCCTGTCCCGCCAAACGTTTCGATTCAGCCACACTCTCAGCATCAAATGCACCGTGATGCGCCTTGAATGTGCCAGCACTAGAGGTACCAAGACCAATGACTGTGCGGACATTGATGAAGACCGGCTTTTTGGTGAGAGTTTCTCCATAGGCAAGTGCTGAGACAATCCTCTTGACGTCGTAGGAACCATCGTCAACTTCAAGAACATGCCAGCCACTTGCACGCATCTTGGAGTTGATGTCCTCGACATTGATCCAGTCGAGGGGCCCATCGCAAGTCACTTGATTGTTGTCATAGATGACGACCAAGTTATCCAGTTGAAGGTTGCCAGCGATTGACATGGCTTCCAGTGCCACTCCTTCCATCAAGCACCCATCTCCAGTCATGCAGTATATCCGAGACGTGGCAACATCGAAGCCAGGCCGGTTAAAGCGCGCAGACAGGTTCTTGCTTGCAATAGCGAGACCGACAGCATTGGCGATACCTTGACCCAAGGGCCCTGTAGTGACTTCGACTCCTGGAACCTCAATTTCTGGATGAGCATGGGAAAGGGTCGTGTAGCCATCCACTTTAGCACTTCCATAGCCTTTGATTTCGTCCATCGTCCAGTCGTCATAGCCGACGAGATGGTTCAGAGCATACAAAAACATGGCGGCGTGACCTATCAAAGAAAGTTAGCAATGCTGGTAAAAAGGACATCAACTGACAGGCTCCAGTAACCTACCATTGGATAGTACAAAGCGGTCTCTGTTGAACCATTCTGGATTCGACGGATTGTACCGCATTGTGTGCTTCCATAGTGCAACACCGATAGCGGCCATACCAATGGCCGACCCACCATGTCCACCATTGTTCTGGTTACAAATGTCGAAAATGAGGTTTCGTAGCGCCAGGACGGCTTGATCGTCGTCGCCGATGTGCTTAGGCCAGCCATTTGCCTTCTGCACTCGGCTCGGAGGCACTACCGGTGCCAAGGTCTGATTGGACACTGTCATTTTCGAGTATAATTGAGACCAAATCTTTTGTATGATGTGTTATGCTGTACCAAAACTGTTCATGTAATTCATAATACACAAATCAACCTGGGTTGCTAAATGTTCTTATCTATTTGACCCGCGCATGCGTTTGACAACGGCCGATCTTCTGTAGGGTGTCTCATCGGCACTTCCGCTATGCTGCCATGCACAACTCGGAATTCACGCTCCGAAGTTAATTAAGTCAGTTTCCGACTCGACTGCAATTGCTTCATATTACTTGTGGGGGCGTCTAGCTCGGCGTCTAGCTCGGCGTTCCCAGTGGAAGCTTCCGCTCCCGCGGGGGGTCCATTAATTAGGAAAAGGGGCTCTTACTCGGGGAAATGAAGATACCTTAACATAGGTGACAAAACCACCAACTCGGATGTACCTCTTTTTGATGAATAATCCAGCATTCTGCGCACATGACGCCGTGTTCTGTAGCCCTCGCTTCCATCACCAACTTTAGTCAACCTGATCAGCATCACGTCTTCACCAGCATAACAAATACGGCCCCAACTACTACAACTCTGCAGCAATGGCGACAGCAACTATATCAATCAGTAGTCTCGACTCAGGAGAAAATGCAACCCAAACCTAGATAAACCCAGAGACCGGGAAGCCCAACCTTTTGCGGTTTAACGCCGAGAACCTCGAGCAAGGGACCGTAGCCGCTATCGAGTTTTTTTAAGCTACGTTTTACTCCAGTATCGTTGCTGCAGGCCATGACCTCAAGGCTGCAGGTGTGATGTACTACATATCCGCTGGATCGATCAGGCATGCCTGGCGCACACCAGGAATTCGAGAGATTGAAGGATATCGACCTACCACACTTATCAACCGAACCCTAGCTTTACAACGGTCGACAAACATGTCATGTTAACTAAGAAATTGGCTATCAATTGGTAACAGAGTCACACGTAATATCTTTGGAGCCGAATCCGACAGTTAATATGTTTTATTTTCTATGATTGTCATGGCTATGTAGCTGTTGCAGACCAGATACCTCACTCCTAAATTCGGTTGCCTTCTCGATCAAAACAAATCTTGTTCCCAGTTCTCAGACTCTCCTGAAGCGCAGTTGCGATCTTGAGGGATGTCAAAGACGATCGCAGAGGTACAGGCAGAGGCGTATCATCAAGAAGAGCATTTACCCATCCATTAGTCTCTCCAACGAATGCCGACTCGTATCGTTCGTACCAGCCTGGGTGCACAAACGTCTTGACTGCACCATCCTTGTCGCAAAGCTCAACAGCATTGCGTCTTGGGATGAGGTTGACAGACAGCTTGCCCTTAGTTCCAAGAATCTCTGTGGCGTTGTCATATCCATGTGCTGCCATCCTATTATTATAGAAAAATGCGATCTTATCATCCCAATACTCGCAAATACCCACGCCATTGTCGACATCGCCATATGCTTCAATCTCTGGGTGGATAGCCCTCACACCAACGGCAGACACAGACTTGGGCTGGGAGTCATCTCCGAATAGCAAAAGGGAAAGGTCTATGTCGTGGATGGTGGCGTCCACAAATATACCCCCAGAATCCTTGAGATACTGCTTGTAGTATGGACTCTCATCAATGACATCGCTGGCTTGAGAGCGAATTACCACGGGCTTTCCAATGGCACCTTGCTTAATTTGACTGAGGGCACTCTGATAGTTCTCATCGAATCTGCGCACAAATGCCACCATGAGCCTTGCCTCAGGGCGGGCCTCGGCTCTATCAACAAGAGCGACCAGCTGTAGTAATGTAAGTGACTCTGTGAATGAAAAGTTTGTACGGCATTACTGACCTCATCCAAACTTTGGCATACTGGCTTCTCACAAAGTACATGCAATCCCTTGTTCAAGGCAGTCGTGGTTTGAGAGGTGTGGAGGTATGTTGCAGATGCGATAAGGACGGCTTCCAGACCTGGAGTTTCGATCATTTCCTCAAAACTGGGGACGACATGAACGCCGTGTGGTACTAGATGTTCATCTGCCCATACCAGATCTGCCTCAGCGGGCGAACAGGCACAAATGAGATCTGCTCGAGGAGTTCGATGGAGCAGATTCATGGCATGATGTCGCCCCATGCGGCCAATTCCCACCAGCCCGACCTTTAGTCTTCGGGGGGCATTGGTCTTTTGTGCAGGCATGTTGGGGGCTAATTGAATGAACATTCAAGTTCGTTATGATATCCGTTTGGTCTCTCCAGAAACAAGATGGAAGAAATTGGTACTAGTAAGCAACGGGGGTCATAGGCTGGGCTAGGAACCGGCGAGATATATGTAACTCCAGGGCCCTCAACTGAGTGTCGGAAACTTGATCCCGGCCTAGAAGTGTCACCTCCACGCGCCAAGGGATTACAGGGCGGGGAAAAGCGAGTCTTTGGCAGGTAAGCATTAGTGTACTATGGGGCAAAAAGGTTAGTCGAATTGTCCCTTGCCCTCACTTTTGGGGCTTCATGCATCTTCTGTCAATGATGCGCACGGGAACATCAAACTTGACCTATCTGCGATCTTCCTTCTAATAGATTCCCTTGCTAGCGTCGTAGGATCCGCTGAGGGTGCGGGGGCAGACACAGCGTATGGTAAATTTCTTGATTAATTTGTACCCGAGTCTATGCTCGTACTCAACCTGATGCTTCTTGGTCGAAATATGGATGACCTGGAGAATGCACAAGACGTCGATCTCTACTACGTTTAAAGTGACAAATTTGTCTGTATTTTATCTATGCTACGTGGATATTAGTACAAGCATGTGATATTAATAGATGTTCAGCCTTGGTTAATTTAGCTAGAGAGCAGAAGGGTACTACGTCAATGGTGCCATCACTGATCGAAGAAGAGTTTCTGATAAAAGATACGAAATACGAAATACGCTACCCCACAGCCAGATTTATATGTACTACAAGGTATTTCTTAACTCATCAAAATATCATCTGAATTCTTACTCTAGTGATTGACGACCTGATATCATGTTGTATTCTATTGCTCATTCTCTACAACTACCTTGATGACCAAATTTCCGTTTTGATCACAAGTCTTTGCGGCCATGTCAAAAGCTTCCAGGCTCTGATCCAACCCTCGGAAACGATGTGTGATAAGTTTCCTGACATCAGGGACGCCGCCCTTACCAGCGCGTTGCATCAGCTCAATCCCGTGAGGATAACAATTGGCATATCGCCAGACTCCGATTAAATCAACTTCTCGTAAAGCTGCAGCGGATATTGGCAGGGTTTGAATTGGCGTACCCATCCCAACCAGGAGTACTTTGCCGCCGTTACGTGTGGCCTGTTCATCCCAGCGTGTCAGTAGTTGCACTCGAGGTAACGAAACTGGCTTGGATAAGCTAGTACTCACATAGATAGATGTCCTGACACATGCTTCGACACCAGTACACTCGAAGACTCTTGAGAAAGTCTTGCCGTCGTTTTCCTTTCGTAAGTTCATGGCGTCTTCCTTGGCGAAGGCCAGGCCCTGCTCGGTGTCTTTCGCCCGTCTAATCGGGAGCTTGACAACTTTGTCTGCAAACCCATTGCTCAGCGCGAAATCAAGTCTGTTTTGTATGATATCCGCCATCACAATGTTGCCGTAACCCGAGCTTCTTGCAACAGCAGCACATAGAAGCCCCACAGCCCCAGCTCCGACAATGAGACAGCTTGCACCTTGCTTTGCGTTCGCTTTTCGTACAGCATGTATCGCAACGGCAAGAGGTTCAAGAAGAGCACCTTCGGCATAAGATATGCCTTCAGGCAGTCTAAACGGGCAGAGTTGTTAGTGAATTGACAGATATCTGTCCATGATATCAGACACTTACTTGTGTACCCATTTGGCCGGATGATTGAAGCGTTGCTGCAAGGTGCCCTGGTAATGAGGGAAACAAGTGGCACTGCTCCGAAAGCGCAGCTTCTCGCACACATTGTAGTTTCCATCCAAGCATTGCTCACAATCATCGCAAGGTACGCCTACTTCGACAGCGACTTTATCACCAACCTTTACACCATACTGCTGCTCGGCTTTGGATCCAACAGCGACGACGAGACCCGCACATTCGTGTCCAGGGCTCAAGGGCTCTCTGATGCAGATGTCACCGTTCCGATAGTAAGTGAAATAGTGAAGGTCGGAGCCACAGAGAGTTGTAGCCCTCATGGCAATCTGCACTTCATCGTCTAGCGGTGCTTGAACTGTTCTGGTGACCTGGGGTGTTGTCAGTTGCTGTCAAGATGGATGTCGGCCACATGGCAGACGTTGATCTCTGGTTTAGCCGACATACTTGTATGAGATCCTTCGCTCCTCGCAGCTCTTGAGCTTGGATGGTTTCGGTTAATACTGCAGCCGCCATGTCTAATGGTTGATTACAATTGCCCAGATTTCTCAATCCGTTACTTGTGATCTTTCAAGCCTTTTACTTCATGCGAATATTTTAACAATCGTTGTATCCCTCTCCACGTTGCCGAGTCAATCCTCGGTCGGTGAGTGATTTCCGATAAGCGACATCAACACTGCACCAATCTGAGCTGCCCAACCGGATTTCAAAATCCAGTCCAAGAGTCAGGCTAGTGTATTTAGTACAAATTCCAACTTGAATTCAAGAACCTTCTGCGATCCAATTGATTGCCCCATCAAAGGTGGCCAAGACTCCCGTTCCCGACGCGTTTTGACTAACGGGATCTATTTTCCGAGAGGACACGCGTCATATGGAGGAGTCCCTCATAACGTTACGAACGGAAGCTCTCGGCCTGTTATTTATTGCGTTGAAACACTCAACTCCCTGCTAAATACACCAATTTCTACAACACAGTCTCTTTACTCAACACCCGACCACCATCACATGGCTCACGCGTTGATCTTTGGCGCCTCCGGTATTTCCGGTTGGTCTCTTATGAACCAAACAAGGATCTACCCCTCGCCTACGGCATTCGCTCGCATCACCGGTACCACGAACCGACCAACTTCCATTGGACAACTCCAGATCCCTTACGACGATCGCATTCAGTTGGCTTCGGGTATTGATTTGACCAAAAGCGTTGATGAGGTCGTTGCCGCACTCAAGGAAAAGGTCCCACACATCGACACCGTTTCACACGTGTTTTTTACTGGTGAGTGTTTGCTTACCATTTTTATCTTGACAATATTGTCCCAGCTCACCAGACATGGTCCAGCGTACATTCCGAAAGATGATTTCGAATCGCTCAGGGCAGTAAACACAAGCCTTTTGGAAGTTGCTGTACGTGCTGTAGAAACGGTCTCGCCAAAGTTCGAGGTTTTCATTTTGCAAACAGGCGGCAAAGGGTAATCCATCTCTCCCCTGACTATCCATCTCAGTATTAACATGAACTCCCAGTTATGGACTCGAGTTTCCTAAAGAGGTCAACGTCTCACCCCCTCTGAAAGAGACGCATCCCCGTATTCCGGAACCGTGGGCGAGTAAGATCTTTTACTACACCCAGTATGATTTACTCAAGGACCTCTCCCATGGAAAGAAATGGACATTTTCTGAGATCCGTCCTGACGGTATCGTGGGCTTTGCCCCAGGGTCCAATGCAATGAACATGGCACAAGGCATTGCCATCTATCTTACAATGTTCAAGGAAGTCAACGGCGCTGGAGCCAAGGTTGCATTCCCCGGCTACGAACATGGGTATCATTCGACGCACTCGGACACTTTCCAGGATATTCTATCCAAGATGGAGATCTACGCTGCCTTGAATTCCCATAAATGTGGCGATGGTGGCGTTTTTAATGTAGCAGACGGAAAGACCATCACTTGGGCTCAGGTCTGGCCAAAGCTCTGCG
This sequence comes from Ascodesmis sphaerospora, assembly GCA_027569015.1. NCBI lineage: Eukaryota > Fungi > Ascomycota > Pezizomycetes > Pezizales > Ascodesmidaceae > Ascodesmis > Ascodesmis sphaerospora. Next base: position 143,068 of record JAPPUR010000048.1, on the reverse strand, counting down.
AGCACTTCGGTCTCGTTGGCGGCGGGCCTGATGCTGGTGCCACTCCGATGCTAGATTTCGTCAAGAAGAACAAGCAAGCATGGATCAATGTCGCTAAGAGACATGGGCTCAACGAGAAGCTTGTTGATGAACAGGGTTGGGGACACACTCACTTCATGATGGTGGATTTCGACTTTGATAGACAGTACGATCTTTCTCGTGCACGTTCTGTTGGGTTCATGGAAGAGATTGATACTGTCGATGGGTATGTTCAGTCTTGGGCAAGAATGAGGGCCGCCAAGCTTCTTCCGCCCAATTGAATAGTGATCAGACCCAGTAGTAGCCTCAATGGATCTATCAAAGCACTTGATTCTCGGCACACGTCCTGCTTTGTGAGATGAAAGCGTTGATCTCCTAGAGACTCTCAGGGCCTGAATAACGTCAGCCACCAGCCAACGGGCCGCCCCCCGGAAACTGACAGTTTTTCACAACGCCAAAGAAGGGATGTATAACTGTCAAATTGGTAGCCAATCTTCCTCACACCAATCTTACCACTGGATTTATCTTGATACTCGAGGGGATGTTTAACAGAGGGTCTCGAGATTATGCTCTGATGGGCATTTTGTTTCTTTGCTAGCGAAGTACCTGATCTATTGATGTGTAACTGGGCAGCCTAATTCATCTAGCATAAGGACCCAATCACCAAGGCGCTTTTTCTGAGTAACAGAGAATTTGTGCTAGTCTTTGTGCGCTTCTTTTCCCAATACGCGGCCGTGAAGTCGTGACTTGAAGGTTGTACGCGAAATTCCACGGTTGGTGTTGAAGGTGGGGAAAACCTGGTCCGTTAGTGAGTGGCTGACGATAAGGGGTAGGCTTTCTGTCTCCTAATTGGTTATTCTGGCACCTCTTGTGGTCCAGACTTCAGCCATGGACAGGCCCATGTCGCCCCATGGACCTCGCCCCGGAATTCCCCACGGGGTTCGAATCATCAGCTAACGAACGGAAACCCTAATCTCGGGAAGTAAAATCCATTGTGATATACGTGTACGTCGTCTGTGCCATGACCATCATTTGGGGTAGCGTAGGCGGTAGGCTGGCAAAGTATCCTCTAGGTATAAAGACTACGGATACGAGTCCTCTTCCCTCTTGTCATTTATCACATCACCATTAATTCCACCACTCGGCTTCTTTATCATATTGCACAATAAACGAAATGTTTCTCGACAACCTCCAAGGCCATGCCTTGATGTCCATGATCACCTTCGCCTCAGGGGCAGGCTTCGCGCTCTTCGGCTACGATCAAGGAGTCTTCGGGGCCTTCCTTGGGAATCCCAGTTTTATCGAGACCTTTAATGACCCCGACCCGACACTCCAAGGTCAGATCACTGCTACTTATGATCTCGGCTGCTTCGCTGGAGCTATATTTGCCATGTGGTTTGGTGACAGGATGGGCCGCAAATTGACCATCGCATGGGGATGTGCTATCCTGGTAGTTGGAGCTGTCATGCAAACAGCTGCATACCATGTCCCCGTCATGATCATAGGACGCTTCGTCGCTGGTATCGGAAATGGTATGAACACGACTGCGATCCCCGTCTGGCAATCCGAAACCGCAGACCCCCGTCACCGAGGACGGTTCATGGTTTTGCAATTGGGACTCAACCAAGTCGGCAACGTCATGGCCCAATGGCTCAACTACGGCATGTCTCATATCCCCACCAACCCTGTCTCGTGGAGATTTCCCCTGGCTTTCCAGTGTTTCTTCGCTATTCTCACAGTCATGTTCCTGCCTTGGCTCCCCGAATCACCACGATGGCTCGCCATGCGGGGCCGCAATGAGGAGGCGTACACAATCCTGAAGAGACTTGGCGGTTCGAACAGATCGGAAGAGCAAACAAAGGAGCTTTACGATTTGATGTTGAATAATCTCCGCCATGAAGCCGAAATGCCCAAATTCCGCCTCAAGTCGCTCTTCAAGAACGATCGCCTGCAGACGACTCGACGTATGCTGCTTGGTGCTGGTACCCAATTCATGCAGCAGTTTGGAGGCATCAATATCATCAACTACTATCTGCCTGTGGTGTTTGCATCGCTCGGGATCAACCGAAACCTCTCTCTCATTCTCGGCGCCTGCAATGCCATGAACTTGCTGTGCTCAACCTTGGTTGCAGCCCTGTACATCGAGTCATTTGGAAGAAAGAAGATGATGGTCTATGGCGCAGCCGTACAGGCTCTCTGCTTTGCTCTGGTGTCTACTGGCCTAGGCATCAACACTAAGCAATGGCAAGCGGTCGCCGTAGCCTTTATCTTTGGCTACTACACGACCTTTGGACTGTCTTGGATTGCTGTTCCCTGGCTCTACCCGGCTGAGGTCAACACTCAACAAATGCGTATTGCTGGAGCCGGAATCGCAACAGCTACCAACTGGATCAGTAACTACGTTGTGGTATTGGTGACACCCGTCGGGATCAGCAATATCCAGTGGAGGTATTACTTGATCTATGCGGTCTTCAACGCGGTGTTTGTTATTATTGTCCAGGTCTTCTATGTCGAGACTGCCAAGTTACCACTGGAGGAGATTGATAACCTGTTTGAGAGATTCGTTGCTTCTGATGCCGAGGAAGTTCGAAATGAAGGTGCTGAAAAGGACCCGCGGTTTGTTCATGTGGATGATAGCAACAGCAACAGCACCAGGAAATAGGTGAAAGGGCCCCGCAAAGCACACGTCTTGTACTCGAGCAGTAACCTTATGCTCTAGTTAACTTTCTTTCATCATCGTTTGGCCGAGGCTCACCTTCAAACAAATGCGGTGTCTCCATGCTATCATAGGCCATTCGCTTTAGCTACTCAATGCATTACAATCATGTTTTTCTGATCCATATTTCGGGTTAGTTCTACGTTGCAATCTACATGCACCCTTGATGTCTTTCAAATCATTCTATGGAGACATGTAGCATAATTGATGAGTAGATACCAAGTCTCGCAAATACCACAAAGCAGTACAGGAACCCTTTTGTTTCATTTGGCCTCGCGGCCAGTGTGATCAACACGCGACATCAAGCAGTTGGCAGGGTGACCAACAAGACCAGTTCAGTGGACCCCAGCTAGAGACAATATCGGGAAATGGATTCCGAGCGGGGTGGCGAACATTGCCAGAAGTGTCTTTGAAGTTTGTCCACGTGATATCTCTATTGATGGCTACGACGAGTTTATTAAACAAAAGAACATGACAAGACAAGAAGATATCAAGACAGACGCAATTGGTGTAAGGCTTCGAAGTACATTGCATGGGCTTGATACATCATACAGACGATTTTGAGGCGGGAGAGTAACCATGAAAAGGAGCTGCGTAACCCCGCATTCTAGAGCGATCTGTATCTAACCAAGGACGTCTTAGTGTCTTACCATTGTAAATTTCTAATCAAGTCGAATGCGGGGAAGACCGAAGCAACTCACATCCTCCCAACTCCCGTCTCCACCTTCATTCTCACGATTCCCTCGCTTTATGGTACTTTTGACCATGTCAGATGTTGAAGTTTCCCAGGCTACGAGCCGGCGTCACATCACGACGGCCTGTGCACGATGCAGAGAGAGCAAGATCAAGGCAAGTGATAGCATCATGAAGCCCTCGATGGCTCCAACATCAGCTCACATTCTACCACGCTACAGTGTGACGGGAAGCGTCCCATTTGTGGTATATGTGGCAGCAAAAATCGCGATTGTTCCTACAATGTTCGATTGGACAAGCGAAGGTACATGAACTGCGCGTCTCTAGAGATTTAGACCTAACCTTTTACCCAGGCTCTCATTGCGGCGGGCTGTCGAAGTCTTCTCGCGTCGCGTTTCTCAGTTGGAAGCATGCCTTCACCATCGAGACATCGAGATTCCCACGCCTATCGAGGAAGATAGTGTAATGTTGCAGTATCTGACAGAGTCGTATGGAGACTCTCTGCCAATCGCTGAGAAAGAGGTCGCGCCTGAGGTGCCTGAGTTGAGCCGAGCCATGTCCTTGGGTGAGAATATGGCTCAGGACTCAACATTTGAGGGCGATGGCGCGGCAAATCTCCAGTCTGACGCGTCAATCTCGACAGACACGATCAAGACGCCTATGACACTATCCGGAGACATGGCAGGCCAGATTAGAGTGGGTTGCAGTACATCATCATCGCATCAATTACCCATGGATACGAACATTGATGCAGATTTCATATGGTACATGTCCACCCTGCCGTCTCTATCCGCAGGTATTGGAGATCGGCTAGTTGGTCCACTGCCAATCTCTTTGGGTGGTGAAAACCCTGCAACACTCCAGGATGACCATGGTAGTTCAGATCCCTCGGCTGTAGCTCCTCTTCCAGATGACGATGAAGAGCATACGGAAGAGGAGGATTCAACAGAAGTCTCACACCAGTTTTCTGAGCGACTGGGGACATTGTTGCTGAATGCCAATGGGGAATGGAGATTCTACGGTGCCACGTCTAATCTTCATTTGGTCCACGGCGATTTTGGGCATGACTTTCCTGACTTTAGTCGCCGAAAAAGTGTTCAAGCCATACTTGATAATGCAGACGTGGGCCATGCAGTTGACGAACAGCTCATCAACCACCTTATCACTCTGTACTTTACCTGGCAGAACCCGAGTCTTCGCGTGGTTGATCAGGCGGCTTTCGAAACTGCTCGCAACAAGTTTCTGCTGAGCCCCAAAGAGGATGGACTCTATGGCGAGTTTCTTGTGAATGCCATGTAAAACACACTTCCCAGCAAAGTTTTCGAAGTTGCTAACAGTTCATAGGTGCGCTGTTGGCGCATCGTTCGAGCGACGCAAACATCCAGAACTCCCGGCTCCGTTGAGTGACTTCTTCGCTAATCGGGCAAAGAGTCTCCTGGACTCGGAGTTGGACAAACCTCGACTTAGCACTGTTCAAGCCCTTGCTATTCTAAGCACCCACGAAGGAGGGGCTACCCGTGATACACGAGGTTGGTTGTATAGCGGTATGTCTTGTGATTGTCTAGTCTTGGTTCATTCAACTGACAGGTACCGACTTGTTTAGGTATGGCTATGAGGCTTGCCTTTGACTTAGGTCTCCATATTGATCCGACACCGTATGTCGCAAATGGCAGCATGACAGATATCGAAGCCCGGGTCCGAAACGTCACTTTCTGGGGAACATTCGCCACGGATCGGATGTGGGGTTTCTATCTCGGCAGGCCGTTTCATAATACACTTGAGAACGTCACTCTAAAGCGGCCTTCTGAAGACTCCATCACACATCCTATCGCCTTTTGGACACCGTATGGGACTCCGGTTGCAAATCAACAAACGTGGCCAGATACACAGGAACTCATCGCGGGTAGATGGGTCGCGTTGTATGAGATCATGTCGGAGCTTGGATACAAGATGTGAGATTGGCACAACGTTGCTATTTCGACGTAGACTAACAGAACTCAGGTACTGCAGGACAGATGTCAACAAGATTGAACTGCAGTCTTTGGCTGAAAACACTCTCCATGAGCTGAACATATGGAAATCAACCTTACCACCAGAACTGGCACTGAATGTGGATGATTTAGAGGCCGGTGTCTATCTTCCGCATACTCTGATGCTGCAGTAAGTTCATCATGAGAATATCTCACTGGTTATCATCTGACCGCCCATTAACAGTATGCAACATGCCTTTTGCATCATGATTCTTCATCGCCCCTTTGTCGCCAAAAGCTATATTCAGCCCTATCCTCGAGTTGGCGCGGGACACGAGCATGCACGGAGCATGTGCGTAAAATCTGCCATTGACATTGCTAAGCTGATTAGGGGCTATAAACTCCGCTTCTCTCTGCGTCGTGCAAATGTCTTGTTCGTCCATATAGCATTCACGGCAGCCCTGATCCTGGTCTACGCCGCTGTATCAGAGCTGGAGAACCATGATAGAACTCAAGTATCTGCGCATCTGGATATTTGCTGTCAGGCGTTGGCCGAGCTTGGTCATGTTTTTGAGAGCGCATCGAGAACATTGGATATTCTACTATCAGTAAAAAGGATGTGGCAAGCCCGGTTGGTTGGCTCATTTCACCGGAAAAGACCATGGAGCGAGAGTTGAAGGGGAGCAGGCTCACAGCAAAGACCATGGAGAGTTGTTACAACGCCATCACACAAGAAAACCCCGCGGCACGTGACCCAAGGTCAGCAATCATCGAGAAATCTTTTGCTCTATCCTGTAGTCACTGCCTAGCTGCAAGCGTAACATTTTATAAGACTAGATTGTTCTTACTAGCAGCATTATGCTTGCAAGCATCCTTTCCTCTAAACGCCAATTCAAAGAAGGAGCAGAGCTCTACAAAGCTGTAGGCAAGAATTGTCGGCAGCATCAAGATCCAATGCAACAGGCCTCTTGTAACCCCCCGAAGGCCCTTGTTGTAATTGTTGTTACTATCGCCAGGCACAGGTAGGTTCCAACGGACGAGGACGGTGACAATGAGCAAAAACGCGTATTGGGTTCCCAAGAAGATGAAGCAGACGGTTGAAAAAAGAGAATCGCTGATGAGGAGTCGATCATGTTCGGCAGCAACCATGTTCATGAGCTGAACAATGATGGGGGAACCCACAGAGAAGATGGCGCTTGCACAGAGAACGAGGCCATAGTAGGTGAAGAAGCGAGTGGCCCAGGTGATAGACAGATAGAGCCCAGGCATTCGGTAGGTCTTGACAATGAAGTAGTGGAAGACTTCGCCGGCGCCAATGGTCCATCGGCGAACCTGAAGGGCCCATTCGCGGATTTCATCTACATAGTTGGCGCCAGAGGTCGGACCGTTGATAGAAATCAGATTCAAAGGCCTGATGCGGATTTCTCGTCGTGTCATGATGGTGTAGCGAATCAAGGCAATGATATCCTCCATCTGATAGGCCGGGTGGGTAAAGGCGCCCTCCTCCAACAACTTGACACTGAGAGAGTAATGAGACATGGGATTGATGTTCCATGGAATCAGAATACCCATGAAGAAAAAGGTGCGCAAAACACCGGTAATGTCGACAAAGAAGGGCATGGAGTCGCGCTTGTAGATGATGATGGATTGCCAGATGGAGGAGTGGCGGTCGGCAAAGTCTAGCTTGGAGTACTCGGTTTCCAGCTCCAGCATGTATTCGGGATCGAAAACGGCGTCGCAGTCGCAGTTAGTAAAGATATGTTCGTATTTCTCATAGTTGTAATCCACATCTTGACGGAGGATCTGTAGTCCTTGGCGACAGGCGTAGTTCATGTTGGAGCACTTGCCGCCGATTTCGCCAGGAATGCCCGAAGGGTGGAAGGTGATGATCAGACGGAGGAATTTGCTCTCGTACTTTGCGTAGACTTCATCGCGTTTGGCTTCCTTATCAGGTGTACGGCATTCCATGCCAATAATGACGGAGAGGCGGGATTTAGCATCTTCTTGCCGCACGAGAGACTCCAACGTGGTTTGCAGTACGCCCATGGGTTCCTTGTATAAGGTCATGGCAACTATGTGTCGAATCGTTGAGTAGTCGTTGGCCGTGGCGTCAGCTGATTCGACATCTTGGGCTTTTGTGGTCTTGAGCTTGTTTCGGCTGTTAATGGCTAGTGTTCGACGAATGGCGCAAATGATGGCTATCAGCCAGATGAGTTGGAAAAGACCGATTATGATTATGATGGTGACATTGGTTGCTTGGTTGACATAGGGAGTAAGAGGCATCCATATTGGAAATAGAAGGAAGGTGAAGATTATTAGGAGAAATAATAGGTTCCAGCGGATGTAGCGGTTGGCTGCTTCTAGTTTTTCAGCGTTGATGCCACTGTCTAGGCCATCGAGAGATGAGGGTGGTGATGATGAAGACATATTGGGGGGGATTTCTTCCACAAACTTGCACAATTCTTGAGGGCAGTTTGAGGGGAGTTCTTCTTCTTTTTTATATTCAGAGTAAGTTCCCTTCGCGGACCCCTTTCTTTTCGGATACCAAGGCCAAGCCCCAATGATAACAATAGATGGATACAGGACGGAGTATTTTGTTAGTTGATGCACATGTAGATTGACGTGAGACAAAAAGCTGCCACGTTGAAGATAACCGAAATTCCGGGACTTCACGGAGTTGCTTAACTAGTGCATTGCCTCTTCTAGCTACAGGGGCTTAAGCTATTGGCCCGTAACGAGCTGAAATCCGTGCCCGCTTTTGGTTGACGTGGTATTACCGGGTGGGCAATCGACTGGTAGCGACCGAACCTCATGTCATGGCGTCAAGGCCTCGACCTGTATGATGGAGATTAGCCCCTTGGCAATCAAGCTCAGCTCGCAGCTCCAGCGCCACGTTGGCAGCCAGCATACTAGCATGGTCAGTGAGATGCATGTAATCCATAGTTTAGGAATAGTTTCATTAGTTTCAGCTAGCGGCACTGCCCCTAAGGGTACCGCCCAGCAACGAAAGCAGCCTGTAAATAGAAGAATTAAGCGAGGCCCCCAAGCAGCCACCAGCAGTTCCTCAGGTCTTGATCCTCCACAAGGCACCACACACGGCGAGGCACTCACTAATAGCTGTCAGATTGCACCAAGTTCACTTCTGACGAGTTTCATTTGCATGATAACACCGAGGTGAACGAAGGTGGCGCTTCCTGTGAGGAATAAGGGAAGCTCACCGCGAACAACTGTACGCAACAAACAACTGGCCCTGGTGGCGTTCACACTCGTTCTAAGCCATGCATGGGGTATTTGTGCAAGTCTTAATTCCCTATTACAGAAGGGCCAGCCACGTTCATTACCAATGAATGGCGCAGGCCATGGCCCAAGAAAAGAACTAAATTGGCGGCGCTGGTGTTCTCGCTAGGAATAAGCTTAAGGACCACCAGGGGGCCATTGACTTTCTTCAGAGCCTCCAGTCCCAACACCTCGGTTCCAGACTACTCCTAAGCCTTATGGGTCAGCCAAGCTCGGGTGCCACAATGGCGTTTTCTTATTTCAGCTTGCTTGGATGACGCGTCGTCGAGCTGGAACATCGAGTGAACCACTAAGCCCTTCGAGCTGTACGCGAGAGAAGGCTGGGAAACGTGGCTACGTGGTAACAGAGGCTGTCCAAATGCCAATACCAGGATGCAGCGAATAATATTTCACAGGTGGTAAGGGGTTATCTGCTGTCTGAGGTTTAGCGCCGTTCGCTTAGCAGCTGAAATAGCCGAAGCTCCCTCATTCTCTCAATTTCAGCTCCCTCATTCCCCAACCCTTCAAAGAGGCTGGCTGAGAAGGTAGTGATTAACATAAGTTGTCACTTCAGTGATGTTAAGGATGTTTTTGCAGGGTTATCTGTTTGAAAGAGAGAGATGGCAGAATGGCCCCGCAAGGTGCAGAATTCTCTAATACGCAGCATCAAGTTGTTTCTCACCTCAAAATAACTATTATCCACCTCCTCCCATAATTAATTACCTTGTTGCTTCCTCTTATCAGTAGACCATTTTGCTATTGCTCGCTTCTCTTTATGCTGCCTTATATTATGTCAGCCTAGCACCGAAACATAAATGCAGATATTAAATAAAACAACGAAGACTGCTTCACTCTTTTCGCAACGCCCTTGTCATACAATCTTCTAGCTCAGTTAACCCATCAATGGCCAGGCTTCAACGATAATAAAGAACACATTGCGCTCTTGTCAGGCATTTAATTAAAAAAACGCCCATAGACACACGGCAATATTAAAACCCAATGCTGCAAAACAGCGCAGGAAGATTAATTCCCTCCATAGCTCAAGTCATTTGCTTAACAAATTCCTGATCCATCTCGCTGTACTGAGTCAACTTCTTTTCCAACTCCTCATCTGACATATCCCTCTTCCATGGGATCGCGATTGGTGCACAAGTGGCCATGCTCTGGAAATAGGTGATATGCGCAAGAATGTCTAGACCTATTGTGCCACCATTGCACATAACGTTCGCAATGCCTTCACAAACCTTGATCTCGCTCACGGTGTAGTCCTTATCAAGTGGGCCACCGTTAAGCCAGTATTCTGGGCTAGTATGACGGTATCCGAAGATGATGGGAGGAAGACGAGGGACGGGGTCATCACCATGCGTGACGCGGTATTCAGCCCCCGTCTGTTGGGTGACGAAGTTGGCGAAGAAGTCGTTTCCTACTCTTGGAGAGCCGTAGGTGTAGAGGTCAAAAGGAAGCCCGTCTTTGCGCAGGTACGCAGCCGCAATAGTGGCGACGGCACCACCGAGGGAGTGTCCGGTAACGACGAATTTAAAAGTCGGGTTTGCGGTCTTCGCTGAGGAGACAGCAGCCTTGATATTGGCTGCAACCTCCTCCCAAGCATCCAAGAAGCCGGTATGAACTCCACAGCCAGAAACAAGATCGCAGGTCCTTTGACCAAAGTTGAAGTTTGTGATCCAGTTTCGCACGTTGATGCTGCCACGCACAGAGACAACGATTTCCTTACGAGCATTGTCAGTTGCCACATAGGCACCGATGCCCGTCTTCGTACCGCTGGAAAGCTTTGTGAGTTATGGTCCTCGTGTTGTTGTCTGTGATCTCGGGGCAGTTCACTTACACTACCGAACCGACAACGATAGCAGCGTCCTTCTCAATATCAGGGCAGTTCCCGGCACTGCAGTGGACTGGTTTGCCAACTGCCGTGTTGAAATTGCAATACGCAGCATCAGCATGCTGGAGATAGAACCTAAAGTTTGAAAGATCCTGCGCCGTGACTGTCACAGCTAAGCTATATCTTAGCTCATATTCGTTGGAGCTTCATATTCGTCAATTCACTCACCTCGATGCTCGAGTACCCGAGTATTCTCATCAAAGGAGGGCACTGGACCAGCTGCCGTGAAGGCAACTATGGAAAGAATATATAGGGCGAGCATCATGACAGAGGTCTCAATAGCAGAGTTAATTGAGTTGGATTTGTCAATCTAAAGAGGATGATGTGTGCTGAAGCTTTCTGGTTACACGACAACGACGTGGCTTTTATACAATTTGGAGATCGCTCACTTCGATATTCACATGCTGAATCGCCTCGTATTGAGGTCAGTTACTGTCAATTCACCAAGCATATTATCACAAGCAAATAACGTCGTTCACACAGCGTGTGTCTCTCATCCGAGGATGCGTGAAGTTAAAGTCGTCCTCGCGGAGCGGGGTTTAATGGTCTCCTACACCGCTTGGCAAACTCCAGCTAGACAAGGGGCAATGGTTCACAGAACATTGCCAGATCCAGCCGAGAACCAGATGCTTAGCTTACTCGAGATGCCTATTCTGGTATCTGAATTGAGGAGCCGTGACCATGGTGTTGATGCTTTTGGGGGCAGGAAACCGGGGTGCTTTGGCGCCGGTATGCAGCCATCAACATTTAGAGACTAGGGCCGGCAGGTTCTTCGAGTATCATCAAATCAAGACCCTGGGCCGTATTGAGCATCTTAGCTAAGAAAGAGGACGGCAATTGCTATCCGACCCTTGCAGGAAGCCGGGACTACCTGTCTTCTGGCTTATGTTGCGTAAAGGATTAGCCCTTTCGGGATAGTAAAGCTCGTAATCAGGCATATAGCTGTTCTCTAACTATTTTCATGATCCCTGCAAAGTAGTAAGGGTCATTATGCAACTCGGTATCCCCCACCCGAGCTACAAACCCCGGACTTAGATGGAAGTCACATGGGACTAACCCTGGACAGCGGTTCGGCTCACCGTTGCACTGCCTTCGGGTGTACGCGTGGGATTTTGCGGGGTGCCCGGGTTCCCTAGACATCAACTTCAGCCCTTGCCGCTCCTCCGGCTCGGCGAAATATGATCCCACCACAACTAACAAGCCCAGGCAACCTACCTCCGTACTCATGGAAAGTTCCGAGAATTGCCTGAGATCGTATGATGCCCGTAATCCGATAGCCCAATCTGCTTAGGCGAGAGGCGAGATTTTCATGTGAAGGTCCTTCCAGGCCAAGAAATGAAGATATTGGCGTATTATTCTGTCTTCAAAATCTCGCACTGGGCTGTTTCCCCTCCTTGGAGGCTGACCGGATCGCGTATTTGCGTGGCATCAACTTTTTATCCTACAGACCTTTCGTGCACACTGGCACATTGAGCCCGATCCTACTGTTCCTGAGCGGAGGAACAAGATAGTATAGTTGCAGTCACAGTAACTCAAGCCACAGTCCTGTTACTACAGGGCCTCCGGTGAGTCCACCGATCGGCGAGGGAGGTTGAAGTCCGTCGGGTGACTCTGCGAGGGCTCGCTCTAACGTCGCCGCGTAGTCAGTCATGGTGGGCGCAGGCAAACCACCGTATAAATCCAGCTACACACATAAAGAGAGCAACGAAAACGGGAATGGCCGAGATCAAGGAAAATAGAAAGAAGAAAAAAAGAAGAAGAAAACCTGCCCCCCTCAGGACCTAAAAGCCAGGTTCGTACACAGCCCGTAACTGCCCGCAGCCTCTGCCTCCTTCATCTTCCGTCTAAATAGCGGTCTTCTGGCTTAACCCATCAAGGGGCAGGCTCCAACTATAATAAAGAACAGATTGTCAAAACATCATAGCATCATGACCCGATGCTAACACAGTGGCCTTTTCTTTTTAACTTCTGCAGCCCGCAGAAGAAGAGTCATACCTAGCTGCCGTCTAAATAGCATCCCATGCAGAGTCGAAGCATTGTTACTCTTTGGATAAATCAGACAGTATAGGCCTAAAACCATCGATCTTTTAGCAATTCTGATCATCAGTAATCGTATTGTTATTAGACGACGACAGTCTCCCAGCATTCTCCACATCCTGAAGCTCTAGGAGTTGAAGGCCATTAGTGATGAGTTGATTCCCGCGGAGCAGCAGGCCAATCTCACCTGGGCGGAAGGAGGTCATCCAGGCCAGAACAATAAATATATGCAAACTGTCAAAACTGAAAATGTAGGTAGTAAACGGGCGGTTGGGCACCATCGCCAGCGCTATGGCCTTTGCTATGCCTAAACTGTTTTCTAAGCTGCCGACAGAGCAACTCCTAGAGATGCGGATGCAGGGATGGGCTCCAGAATAACCCTTGGTTCTAACAGCTCCATTACAGCATTATATGTTTAATTAAGCATAACCGTCTTCCAATCCAAGCCCATAGACGCCGCTTTAATGGCCGTGAGATCCATCAAGCCGTCAATATAAGCAGGTCCCAGAATCACATATCCCTGCTCACCAATTCCTTGTTTTCGGAGGATGATTGGCACTGCAACGCCCTTGATGATAGAGATGATGTCACCCTCAGCCATGGCAACAGGACCCGAGCCGATCGCGCCGTCACTAGATACGAACAACCCTCTCTTGTCAGCAAACCCATTACATGTTTTGACGAAGTAGTCCAAGCATGTCTTATTCCTGCCAATTTCTTGCATAGCAGTGCGAGTAATTGTTGAGATCCCGCGCATAGTTTCTACCTCCTTCTCAAAGGAAACGCCGTGGTGTCTAATGATCTTGTAGAGGGTGTTAAAAACGTTCCTTTGTCCCGGGTCGATCTTGGACACGGAGGTAGACCTTCCATTGAATGTGTTGAACACAGCACTGGGTATGGATTCATGAACCTGGTTGAGAATGACGTCTCTGGTGATCTTGATGACCCATCGGCTTAAGACCTGGATGTTGTTGTGAAGGCTCTCGTGCATCAATGGTACTGGGTTTCCCGAGCTATCGAGCTCAATCTTGTGGAAGGGCAGTGTGCAGAACTCTGCTGTTCGTAGAAATGCGCCTTCAACCGAAAGTTTATTGCCAGAAGCAAATACCTTGAGCTGATTATCAGACCACCACCCCTTCTCAATAGAATCATACAAATATGAAGGCGGCAGCCAGCTTCGTTTTGCAACTGTACTCCAGTCCGGGACCCAGCTCGGTGCACCCAGAGGACTTGATCCACAGTCGATGAGTAGGTTGACGAATATTGGTTTCTGCGCCATCAGACTAACAAAAGCATCGCGGTAGATCTCCCCGATCGGTCTGTTATAGTCAGGAGTCGGTTGATGAATCCCCAGTCGCTGGAATACACCCTCAACAGCGAACACGCGATCTTCAGGCTTGGTCGATATGCGGTCCCGCATGGCCTGCACAAGTCCAACAAGATGGTTTTGTTGTGCGAAGTCTTCGGTTTGACGTATCCAGCCGTACACAGCATTTTGTCTCAAGCCATTATCGAAATCAAGTTGTTCGTCAACCATTGAAAGATGCCCCCAGAGCATCATGGTGCAAAGCCAAGCCACCAACACGATAAGAATGATAGACCAGCGCCAGAGCGCATCGATCCACCCCCCTCTTTCCCGTAGGTCATGTTCACTGGGGAGATGCTTCCGAGGCTCCACGCCAGAGAACAAGGCAAGAGTAATTCCGCTCAGAATAAAAAAAGCCAAAAAGAGATATATAGAGAAGATGTATGCCAGGCTTACCCAGTTCCCCGCAGACCGGTAGATCTTCTCTGGCTCAAGTAGTTTCACATACTCTCGAACAGAACAACTGTCTCTTGAAACTTCAGTCTGGCATGGCAGCACGCGGATCTCGTGATCATTCCAGCGACAGGGACGGGAGATACTCTGCCAAACCTCAAAAAGACGCTGCCAGTTCTTGAATGCCTTGGAGGAGGATATTCGTTTGTGCTCTCGTCGGCGTTCATCCCGAGCGGCCATTGGAACTTCATCTTTCTTATGGAACTGGGAGGTGGAGTCTTGGATGAAGGTGAGAGCCTGGTGTAATTGCAGCCAGGTAGCGTGCTCCTGTCCACAAACCAGTATCGGATTTGACGCCAAGGTGACCTCTTGAAATGTCCAGGACCGATGCAGCCATGTGTGGTCTAGTAGTTCAAGCAGTGAGGCACAGTCGCAACCCTCCAGGACACAGACATCGTGCTTTAGATCTAGACCAAGTTAGCATGATGAAATACGACAAATATTCCGCGCCGTTGCAGCAAAGGAACTTGGAATCAGCTTACTGCCTCGTTCGTAGGCGATCTGTCGGCCAAGTGAGAAAATCCCCCACCAAAGCTGGTTTTGGTCCTTGTCTATTGTGATGGGGCCGGTGCCATCCCACCATGGGACACCGGCTGGAAAGAGCCGGTGCCGTGAAGCGGCTCGGATGTATTTCATGGCCTTGTCGGTTGCCTGGCTCCCGTCGCCTAGCCAAATGTATACTGCCTCGGCCCAAGTATAGATCTCTCCCATCATAGGGATCTGGTGCGCTTTCTCGTTGTCGTCATCCTGGTTAATGCACACGGCATCAACCCAGAGAGTTAGATCGCCACACTTTTCACGAAGCGAGACTAAGGCTTGGTGGCAGGATCTAGTGATTTTGATGTCGCAGCCGTTGCAAGAGATTGCTTCATCAGAGCCTTTGCCCCAAACGTATGAAAGGGCCGTGAATTTTGGGCTGTTTCGCAGATCGACAACTCGAAGGATGCCAGTCAGACATGCATCGGCACCGAGAGGCCGTTTCGGAATATCGAGTACACGGATGCATTGAGAACTGGATGGAATTGGGATCGAGTCGTAGAGTTGTGGCCTTGTGAACGGGCCTATCGTTGGTGTGCGATGCTGATCGGTATCGTCCATGTTTGCTAATGATGAATGGAGAATTATTGGGTAAGAGAATCTGGGCCAGTCAGGGTTAATTAACTGTACAATTGCTCTTCTGAGCCCTGTGACAGCCCAGAGCTGACATGCATAAGTGGATCAAATTTCCGCCCCCTTGTCTTGGAGAGGCAAACCTAGCAAACCAGGGAGACAACCCAGCCGCCGTGGCTGATAAGCTGAGCTTGGCGCACCTAAACGAGAACCAGCCCACCAATAGCTTTCCGAAGGGATGGTAAGCGATGGAAACACTCAGAGAGGCACAGCCGCAAGGCCAAGTGTCGTTAATTTGTATCTCTGATCGCAGAAGTGCTAACAAGTGGGTGAGACGTGCTTTGTGTATGGCGGAGGGGCGTGCGATATGTAGAGACGTGTGATGGAGTTCACCCTCCTCAGCGACATTTCTCAACCTCACCTCGGTCTCTAAGGAAAGGAAAGGTGCACCACTGATTGACCCTGATTGGCTCGGAACGCAAGGGGAGTTGCAGATACCCTTGTTTATCTTGGCCTTTTTGAGAAGACATGATTTGACCGCGGGGCCGTGTGTGCTCGCCATTAGATGAGAGGAGACAATGGTGGCCAAGACCCCGAAGCCTTGGCAGTCTAGGTATTGACAGCTTCAATCGACCTTGCTCACATCTGGGGTTATACTGTTTTATCACGAGAACACCATGCTCTTCACCTTTGGGAATCACAAAATGAGACATTTATGTACCAACAGCTGGCAAGGGGGGCAGCGGCGCAATGAAGGTTGCAAAAGCTACCAGCCCTCAGCCAATAACAATTAGTTACCATTTCAGCTCGCACCACACCTGCAAGGCAGAATTGCTCTTATTTAAGCAATCAGGCTGGCAGAAGAGCAAGTGAGGAGAACCTTCCCTCTTTTCTCCTTGTTTCATTCGGGTAGCTGCTCCTCCTCATACCAATGCTGTTCATCCGCCGTCACATCAACATGTCTCATTATACTCAGACCAGACCCGAAGATTCAATCATCAAGAGCGATTCTATCGTATACACGAGAGTCAACAAAGACGCACCAACAGACCCCAACCAAAAAATTCTCGACGCAGAAAAGGAAGAGACCAAGACAGTGCGATGGGAGGTGGGTTGGCAGACACCAGCTAAGATGCTCGGCCTTCTAGGGCTCGGAATTCTCTCTGCCATTGGTCATCACCTTCTCTATGCTTCCCTTGATTCGACGCCCGTAAGGACCCCGGAAGATGGAGTGCCAGGTTGGAAAACACAAGAGTGGATCTCGAGGTATGGGCTAGGCCTTGCCTTTGTCACCAAGACTCTCCTAGCGTGTGCTGTCGCAGTCGCATACAAGCAGCGGATCTGGACAGACTTTCGTCAACAGCCCTACACCGTGGCCGGGATCAATGCTATGTGCGATGCAACTACAGACATCATGTCATTCAGTCGAGGGGAGTTCTTATGGAGGGCTAAAATGGCCACATTGCTTGCAATTCTGACATGGTGAGCGGCCAAAACCAGGTTTTCTGGATGCAATAATTGACAGCGGTAGGACTATCCCTCTGTCAGCGTTGATCACCCCATCTTCTCTCTTGGTTACTTTGGCGACCCATCGAATCTCTCGAACGACAGATGTGCCAGCTTTGAATTATGACAGCTCCTTGTTTAAATTCAGCGGCATGGCTGGTAACGTCTCCCCCGTCCTCATGATGATCACGTCTGCCACAGCATCCGGTGGTAGTATCCTACCAATGGCTGCTGTGTCATCCAATGCATCTTATGCATTACAATTTGAGGGCCCGTCCTTGAAGTGCAACAGAGCAAAGGGGTTTATACTCAGGTTCATAAACGAAATGCACACCAAAGCGGGGTCAGCTATTTCCTCCAATGCAGGTGGTGAGGCAATCTACTTCGGAGTCACAGCCCCCCATCCTACCTTCACAGCAACGCTACCCCATTACCAGATCAGTTCAACATTTCACATTGGGACTTCTCCAAGATCGCTGAGGATTGTCCGGCAACCCCCGCAAGATGTCTATATTCCCCAACACCTTACGGGACGCCTTCCTCATTTCCACTGTTGGTGCGCCTTGGCAATGAAAGCCTGGCGTGCTCACTTCAAAACACATCCTACCATGTTATGTTTAGGTCAACCGAAGCCACCCAGAACATTGTACATCCTTACCGCTTCAACTGGACAAGGCCGTCCAACCTTTCAAGGCTTGATACAGGAACTCCCAGCACCGGAACAGCCTACACCATGGCAGCCCAGGCCCTAGCTAATTTGTTGAACGGTGTCATTGGCAAAACAATCTCACATGACGGGGGACATCATTCCACTATCAAGTACTCTTTGATCACTCTGGGTAGTGGAATCTTGCAGACTGCACTAATAGGGGCAATAGACACGTCAGGCGATAGTGGTTGGGCTCAGGCTCTGCCACCGCTTCCTCAGGAAGATCAAGCACTTGCTCGCAACAAGTCAATCGGGGCGTTGATCGAAGAGTTGTCCAGAAACCAGACCTTGAGTCTTTTTAGTAACCCTCGGTTCTGGTGAGTGTGATCCGCACATCCGAGGTTTGCAGATTTACTGACTCAGACTCAGGTCTAAAGACGGCATGAAAGCCAATGTGACCCAGAGCCTATCTGTCAATATCTGGCAATATCGCAAGCACAACCCCCGGATCTCTTACGGCTTGGCCATCTTTGCCGCAGCTTTTGGCGTTCTGGTGGGGCTCGGTGCTGTCTATCAAAATGGCATTAGCCATGACAACAATTTCAGCACAATCATCGCAGCAACGCGAAACGACACTTTAGATAGCCTGACCAGAGGCTCATCTTTAGGAGGGGAGACTGTAACTGCCTCTCTTCTTAGGACGAAATTGATGTTTGGCGTTTTAAATCGAAACACGGATACCCCTGGCATGTCTAACATGGCTCGTGCCGCATTTGGAATTCCAATAGAGATATCACCGCTGCGGAAGGGACAGGCCCTTGGTTAAGAGGGATCAAGTGCCACGTGGGAGCACGCACGCAGTCTGGTCTCCGTGGAAGGCGTTCATAGGCCAATGAGATCAACAGTAGAATAAACAGAGTATTGGAAAAGAAAGCAAGTTGTTGGCCTTTGGATTAGGGTTAGACACTTTAACAAGCCAGAGGGCCCAAATTTTGCCTATATGCTCACGATTAACCCTGATGTCAAATGTTTCAAGGTTAACTAGGATTCAGAACAAGGAGCTAATTACACGCCTGGAGCTGTCTTTCTATGTAAAGGAAAATAGATTGTAAGAGATATCCTTGTATCCATCTTTGCCACTTTGCCCATGGGTATCATGGGGTGTCGAGAACAAAGGCGCAGCGGGTTGCCAGGGCAAGCCGAATCATTGGGAACTCAGAACACTAGACTTCACGTCCAACGTTGATCTAGTATTGTTGGCCTACATCGCGACAGGGATTTTGGGTGTACGAGAAAAGGAGGAACTGCAATGGAAGAATTCTGAGTCGAATGTTTGCGACATGACGGAAGCCCGCGCCTGGAGCACGGAGTTGACACTCTGCTTCCTCAAAATCTCGAGCAAAGTTATCTTCTATTTAGCCAGACCTTTCAAAGACTAGACACGGTAGTAGGCTGGCCCATTCTGGAATACTGCTGCCAGCTGCGTGATGAGGATCAGACGAGGCAGACCATGATGGGGAGCGAGGATCTTCGCCGCCTTCTTGCGAAGGAATTCTAGCATGTGGTGGCGCTATTCACTATGGGTAGTTTCTTATCAGCTTATCACACGAGATCAACGAAATTGAAACTGGTCCCACTTCAACTCATCATACTGCTAACGTCGCTTTCACTCGAAACGAATGGCACAATCTGTCAACTTTAGCATAGTTTCTGACCACTCTAAGGAGTAAAGGGCAATGAATCAGATACCTATTCCGCCGATTCATCATCTCCTTGGCGGCTTTCGTCGTTTGGTATTTGGTTGTCGTCAAGTTGGTCAGCAATATCAGCCTGCGGGTGCACCAACGGTGGCTGGAAAAACATGACGATAAGGAGGCCAAGTAAAAATAAGATCTTTGACATAAAAGTTATAGCATGCCCTAGAGAAACAAACGGAGAAGAACTCACGGAAACGCAGAAGAATGGCAGACCCATCCGAGTCCCATGAAGACTGAACCCTTTCGTAGCTGCTAGGGCTAACAGAGGAGCAAACATAAGGACGCCGAAGTTTTCAACGATAGACGCAATTGCACACAAGGTGGCTATTGATCCTTTATTGACACAGCTGATAAGCACTGGCAGCCATGTCGCTCTCACCCCAGATCCAGTAGTAAAGACCAAAGAGGCCACAGCAAGATGGACCATGGATGGAGAAGTACCAATCAATACGGATCCAACGGCATTTACTCCGAGGTTGAAGATTGATAGACGATGGTCAATCTTGATAGTTGGGATTGCGCATCGTTTCTCCCAGTAGACATGCAGAGATGGTAATATTCCAATATAGTAGACAACTAAGTAGATGCCTATCGGTCTTCTGGCTTAACCCATTAAGGGGCAGGCTTTAACTATAATAAAGAATAAATTATTAAAATATCATAGTATTATAACCTAATACTAATATAATAGCCTTTTCCTTTTTACCTCTTATAGCCGCCTATATAAAAGAGTTATACCTAGCTATATTATTATAAAAGGATAAGCCTCTTATAATATATTTAATTACTTTAACCTCTATATAAAAAAAAAAAAAATTATTTTTTTTTATTTTTTTAAGATAAGACTATAATCCCTCTTAATATAATAGCTATTAATATAACGCCGAGAATTATAATAATAAAAGTCCCTAGCTTTATTATTACTATTATTAGCTATAAAAACCTTTATTTTTTCTTTTTTTTTATTAAGGAGATATTTAATTTCTTATAAAATATATAATTATTCTTATTTTATAAGATTAATATATTAAGGCCTATTAATAACTAAATTATTAAGTTAAGGCTTTATATTAAATTTACTATCTTAAGAGGTAAAGCCTTTCTTATAAAATTATAACGCCTAGGGGTACCCTAATATATTATATACTTTATATAATATAAAGAGCTCTTATAACTTAAAAGGCTTAGATATATAGAGCCTAAAGGTCTCCTCTTTATTAAGGCTATAAAGAGGAATATAGGCTAGCTTAATAGCTTACTGCCGGTGGTTAAGGAGCTATAGGAGTAGCGAGCGCGAGAAAAATAGCATCGATAAAGTAAGAAGTTAGAGGATAGGTTATAGAGGATATATTACTTAAGGGTAAGTAGATCAAAGCTTGCGAGTTATTGAGTTATAGTGCTAACTTAAGCTATAGGAAAGAAGGTTTTAGTCCTAAAGATAGAAGGGTTTAGTGGCTACGGAGGAGTACGGGGTAAAATATATTAGTTAGAGCTTAAATATAATATCTCAGTGAATTACCAAACTTTGGCTAGTTCACGTTATCTTTGAACACAATGGTAGATGCCTATCAAGGACGTGAGATAAGCGGCCTGGAGGTCTGGTTAGTTATATCAGCAAAGACGATAGTGATACTTGCATTTCCGAGGGTTATTTCAAATTTCTTCAAGACGTATTGCATCATCATTTCCACAATCACATTCCGTAATGGCGAAACGAGAAACCCAGCGAGGGCCAAGAACAGACGAGACCATCGTGTGTACTGACGACCATTCTGGGGAACTCGGTCAGAACCACCAACTTGCTCTCTAAGCAGATCTTTAGAGGGGACGCCACTGTTAAGAGGTTCTGGAAAAGTGAGAAGCAGTAGCATCGCAAGTATCAGTACGGTGATCCCAACGAAAGCCGGGATCCATATACTCCAGGGCTGAAGAAGTGTTGACAGAGCTGGTCCCAGCATCTCGGCGATGAAGAACGAGCCAAGAATCCACGAAAATCTCGTTGCACTGGGTGCTTTTAGCCATATCTTTTAGTGGTTGGTATCCGACATCATCTTACAGTTGATCCTCGGCTGAAACGTCACTCATGATGGAACTAGCCATCGTATCGACGACTGATGGGCCGCCCCCGACAAACAGAAGAGCAGACACGGACATGACAGCAGAAGTTGGTAGAATGTTGTGCAGGTAGACTACAGACAGAATTGTCAGAAGGTTGACGTGCAAGGTTCCGGTCGGTAGTTCTCAAGTGTTTTTTTTTTTTTCGTTTTTTTTTTTTTTTGTCATGGTAAGGATGGATACGTACGAGCGATGTGAGTCCAGGCGAGGTACAGCACGGATCCCAATAATCCAAGTGCCATGTACGGTTTCCTACCGCGTTTGTTACTCTGGTAACTAAACGGCATGCTCAGAAGACCTAATGTTACACGTTACAAATAGTGTTCTAAGATGAGCAGGGCGGTTGGCATACTGGGGATTGCGTTCAAGGCTAGCTGCCAGCTGCGATAACTGACCACCGAGGCCTGAATAGGTGCCAGCTTGCAAAGACTCTCCTCAACGTCTCCATCTGGACCAAGCTTGGAGGGGTCATGCTGTTGATAATACTCGCGACAAAACCCTAGCTCGAACAAGCGCAGACGAGGTGCCATGACGACATACTCGGAGAAAACGTGGAGAAAATAGATCAAAGCACAGACTGCAGCCGTACGCGTCAACCGTGCCTTCGCGGGTGTTGTGTGTATCGACTCATACTGCCCCTGCAAAAGACGGACTTGAGATGGCGATCGTCGTGGCATCGTATTCCTCCTGTGTGCCATATAAAGGATGAAGCAGGGCGGGAGGGCTAGGAAGTGTTTGGACTAGTCAGGTCCGCTTATGTGGCCTTGGGCCTGATCGCCAGTCCGCTGACTAAGGTGGACAGCTGTCCTACACAGACCAGACTAGGTAGGTTCCCTTCAAGGGGACTTGGTGCTTGGGGCCAGAGACTCAGTATCCTCCTACACTTGGCTACAAACAGTGGTGCACTACTGCAAGATATTTGGCCTGGCCAGAGCTCTCATCATTGTTGCAGCAACACAGTTTCTAGCTAAATCTTGCCCATGCTCACGTTCAACTCCAGATTCAAGCGCTGCAAGCTTAACTAAAAGCCAGGAACGAGGACAGAAACAAACTACACCTTTTAGTTGTTTTTTTATGTAAAGGAAAACAGGTTGTGAGAAATATCCTCGTCGCCAAGAAACAAACTCCAATCCATCTCCGTCCACTGTTCATCGGCCCATCCGAAAACATGTGCTCCAGCGTCAGTCACCGATGGTGTGCGAATGCTTCCCTCAGCTCCCTGTGACACAGCCTGGAAAAGGACAACCACGATATCCGGAGTACGGTCAGAAGCCCGCATCCACGGTTTCATTTCTGCAAAAACTTCCAATGCTTTGTTCAACGTTGCACGCCAGGCCATGGCAGTTTCTGGCTCAGAGTCTGCAGAGTTAGGTGACGTCTCCATGGCGATGGAGAGGAGGGGAACCAAGCATGCTTGAAACAAATACCAAGCCGAGTTCCATACTTGGATTCGGTTCGGTACCCAATGAAGTGCAATAGCATCAATAGCTTCTGCTGCGACTGTTCTGCACATGTCAACCATCTGGCTCTCTGCCGGGTTAGGAGTGTGCCTTTTCATATCTTCGTGGGCGCGATACAGAAGAAAACATCGAGATAGGATCATGCGAACACTATAATATCTGTTACGCAAAAACTCGCGTGCGACGGTGATGCGAGGAGGGGCATCGGTTGTGTCCTTGAGTATGGCGGGTAGCGAGTCGTACCAGCCCTGTAGTTCGGAATCCAAGGCATGTGCTTCGTGGGTATCGATTCGTGTAGACTGAGCAAATCGATCCTGAAGACGGTTGCAGATATGGCACATCCGTGAGCTCTCTCTGAGGGATACCGCACAGTGGTCATCAGGCCCCAGAAGCGTCGGTGGCAATGTGTTCATGGTATTGGTATCCCATCGTCCACAAGTTGGGCGGCCCAAGGTCATGCTGGCCCACGTATCGAGACAGTAAAGGCTCCACCATGTTCGCCGTCGAGTCTCTATCCGAGCCACATAGCGTTGACCTGCTTCGGAGTCTTTGTGGTCTGCACGAATTGGAGACTCTCTGTGTAACCCCAGAGCAATGGCTAAGCGCTGTGCAGCGCCCAAAACTGCATACGCCATGTTGGGCGAGTTGCGGTAATGGAGGTAGTATCCGCCAAGTAGGCACAGCGCCTGCAGACTCTCCAAGTTCCCGGAGCCGAGCGAGTCGAGATCAAGGTATGAGCGAGCCCGGTTGTAGTAGTGAATATGGGCAGTGTCGCTTCCCGAGGCAATGGAGCCCAAGGTGAGGACCATGTTGCAGAGACCAAGCCACGCCGGGCTTTGTCCGTCACCAGTGGCGAAAGTGGTCCTAAACGATTCCTCGTCGACTAGAGGTGTAATAGCATGAATGTGTTCAAAGTAGAAGCCGATATAGCGTTGCTCGCGCAGAGAATCGGGCGCCGCAAGAGCACCAGGCGCCCGGTTCAGCAAGAGAGGTCGAGTCTCATCTTGCGGAACACCAGGCCATGTCTGAGATTGTTCGACAGCAAGATCCTTCGCAGTTGGACAAAGTCGAAACAAAGATTTCAGCACTGCGCTCACAGACGTAATTCCTAGATATGAGCGGCGATGGCGGTCACCAGCCAAGCTAAGGGCGTTGATGTCATCGCTGGCTGCGATGGTCGCTGGATCCTGAGCCGACTCATGCCAATGCCTCTCCTCCTCGCCTGACTCCCCGATGCTCAAGTCCTCGGGGGAGCTTAGTACATCTTCAATGTCCCCTGAGATCCCAGATGATCCGGTCGTGGGCAGTGGGTCGGGTGATTGTAATGTTCTCTCTTCGTTGACTTGGTCTCGTGTTGGTTTTGGCGATATGAGTTGGATGAGATCAGCTCGATCTTTGTCGACCAATTCATCAAGCCCGTGATTAGGAAATAGTAGTTGCAGAACACCAGCTTGACGCCGAAGCGTTTCTGTAGCCTTGTCCAGAGCACTTAAACGTCATAGAGTGACGAGGGTCAGCGACTCGATTTTCTAAATACCGTACAGCTGATCTTGGAGAACGGGGCACGATACCTCTTGCTTGTGGCTTGTCGCTTACTCCGTTGTCTATAAACGCAATCTTCGGGGACTTTGTAGTATCTGCAACTCGAACAAGGGTGGCCGCCATCACATTTTACCTTCCGGCGGGTGCATTCGGAGCACGACCTGTTGACTTTTCGGGTAGGGGGCTCCGGTTCGGCACCTGGCGGCAAAGGATCATCTCCAGTCTGACTTTGAAACGTATGAAACATGATCAATTGATGGGTGTGATGTGGTGTATGGGCATTTTGCAGCGAGAAAAGGTCGAAGTTAATGATACTTTGGAGAGCTGGGAAAATGGGCTGTTGTAGCACCCACGCCAAATGGAACGGAAGAATAATATTTCCCACTAGCCGGGCTATTTGCACGGTAACGTCAACGCTTCCTAAAGCGTCATCCTCCTTGGAGATTATGGCAATGTCTTAGTGATGATAGAAAAACAATAGAAATGATTTTCCATAATATCCATAATACGCTGCCTCTTACTACACAACCTTATCTGCAACCTATCACGAGATTACTCATAACGGTACAAGTCTAGACCGAGCCCCTTCCCTGCTGAATGATCCGTTTCCGGGCCTTTGCGGCTTCAACACTGGCTTTTCGCGGATTCTTTGCCTCAAATATGACATCAAGCTCCTCTAGGGTTGAGCCCTTGGTCTCGACGAAGAAGAAATACATGAATGTCATTTCAAAGGTGTCCCAGAACACGAAGAAGACATAAAACCAGTACCCGATCTAGACGGCAGAGCCTGATTAGTATCCGGGAAGCAAAGCGAAAGGGCTTTACGTACACTAGAGAGAGCGATTGGGCCAACAAACGTGTTGAGAAACCCAGCTGCACCAGCGGTCAATTTGAAGGTGCCCATGGCCTTTGCTCGCATTTTGTTGCTGACGACTTCGGCAGGGTAGATGGGCTGCATCGGAGTGAAACCGCAGGCAAAGATGGCACCAAACATGAAGATAAAGACAATGCTGACGGTTGAAGCAGGCTTGTTTCCGTATTTTGTGTATCCTGCCGCGCAGCCCGCGACAATTGCGAGACAAACCGTCATGCCAGTCGTGGCAGTAATGAGCATCTTACGACGACCGACAACATCATGGAGTCGGGAGCCCACGATGGAAGCAGTCCAGCCAACGACGGCGTACACGATGTTGAGAATCAGCTTGGTATCAGTATCGGTGATACCGATGCCGTTAAGCATGATGGGGAGATAGTATGAGACGATGCTAAGAGGATAGTTAGCAGGTTGCCCATTTCCTACAAGGGCAATCATGTGTACTTGTTCCCACTGAATTGACCAAACCAAGAGAAAGCGACATTGAGCATCAGTCGGTAGCGGCTGGACCGGGACTCGACAAGAACGCGAAGATCAAACAGATCTTTCCAAGAAGCTTCGTGCTCTGTATCGATAGCAGATACCATCTCTGTCATTTCGAGGGCAACAAGCGGGTGGTCCATATCACCGTTTGTATGATATTTAGCAAGAATAGCCTTGGCTTCGTCGTGGCGGCCTTTAGCAACCAGCCTGCGGTCAAGGTCAGGAGACAAAGAGAACTCGTGCGTCGCATAAACAACTACTTACCATCTGGGAGACTCGGGGTAGAATTTGATCAGAAGAACAACCAATCCAGGGCAGACCATTTGAAGCCAAAGCGGAAGCCTCCAGTCAATGTCACCTTTATGGGCGAGATATTTGTGACAAGCATACACTGATGAAGTCGCAAACACAGAGCCCTATATAGGAATTAGCAAAACATTCCCACAGAGTAGTACATAGTCAAAACCTACAACATTGTAGAAGGTATTATACATCCCCGCAATCGTTCCGCGGTACGCTGCTGGCGCGAGCTCGACTAGGTACAAGGGAGCTGCAGTATGCGCACATGTGGCGAAGAAGGACAGTAGAAACCTCCCCGCGATGAACATGGGGAGTGTCGTCGATAGAGAGGTTACGATGGTACCGATGCACACACCAAGACACCCGAAGAAGATGTGCCAGGTTCGTCCGTACCAGTCGGTCATCCAGATGAAGAGCGCCCCACACATTTGACCGATCTGGCAGATGAATTAACATGTGTTATCACTCATTCGTGTGAGGCCATACCTGGAAGATGGCAAACACGATGCCAGTACTGGCATTTCCATTCTCAGGTAGGCCGAAATAGTCGGTGTAGTTGGGTAGCGCGTTGATGGAACCCATCAAAGAACTGTCAAACCCTAGCAGGTGTGTCAGGGCTGTCCAAGAGTCGTTCAAGGTGGGTATCAGCTTACCGTTCATGGTCGAACACAAGAAAACGACCGAGGCGAGGATGTACAATTTGATGTAGCCGGGGCCTCGGGGGTTCGGTTTGTTCTTAGCCATGATGTTGGCGTAGGTCGTCATGGTGTTTGCCGGGTTCTCCATCTTCTCAACCTCATGAAGGGCGGGGTCTTCCGTCGCCTTGTCCATGTTTCCCAACTTTTGACCGGTTGTGAGGATGTTGGTGGAAGAAAATGGATAATAGGCGAGCCGTTGCGTGATGGGCTGGCTCTGCTGATCTTGTTCAAACAGACTTGAAGGCATGCGGGTTCTTATAGCGTCAACGTCGCAGCGGACGCCTTCCGAACCCCATGGGGATTCCCCGCCAAACACCAACGCTAGGACAAAAGCGTCACACGGAAATTTGAATCTTCGTCTGAGATGGGATGGCGAGTCAGGAGGATGTGGAGCTGGGCCATTCCCCATGGGCCCATATTGGGGGAAAAAGTCGTCCCTCAAACGAGTCAAGACTGTTGGGGGCGCATTGAATTGCGCAAAGAATGCTGCCTCGGCACATGCCTTCTTCCTTACCTGATAAAATTTTGCAGATTTCGACGAAGAGCAAGTATGCCAAGATTTCTCTCTCGCCCGTAGCGTTTGTCCCAGGGATCAAATAGCACGCATGAACTCTTAAAACGAAGGTGTTGAACCACATACCATTGTATAGAATTACGCAAGAGGTAATGGAGGGCAACTCCAACTACAGAATCTACAGTCTAGACCTAAAAACAGACTTGGCTTCCTCAATCCCCGCTGGCCCGTCGTACAATTGGGAGTTCAGTGCAGCACTGTTAACCTGCAACAGTATGTCAGTCGAATCCAACATCATTTGACTCATGTAGTCGAACTTACATGCTGCGGCCGAAGTTCAGTGACACAAGAAGCGCCGAGCAACCTCATCGTGGTGATTGTCTCATCTGCAAGAACTGGGTTGCTAATAAGTACCTTGGCTGCGGGTTTATGAGATGGAAACATACTTTGAAGAGATCTGGAGACCCCATCCTCTCCGCCGACTGCCAAGCCGTATAGAGCCGCTCGCCCAATCCCAACTCCTTTGGCGCCCAGAGCCAGGGCTTTGACAACGTCCGAGCCTCGCTTGATGCCACCATCAATCCAGATCTCCACTTGACTCATAATCTGAGGGCAAAACTTTCTGATCTCGAGCAAAACTTGGATAGGAGTGTTGGCGGTATCGAGAGCCCTGCCACCATGGTTTGATAAAATGATGCCCTTGACAACCGAGAATTTAGACGCTATGAAGGCATCTTCATGGGTATGGATGCCTTTTAAATGCGTCAGCGCCTCTTGAATAAGATTCCACACAAGAGAGTAGGTACCTTTCAGCACGATGGGAAGATCGGTCTGTGTCGTCAGCCACGCCAATGTCTTATGCCAGGTTAGGGCAGACTCGGTTCCCCAAGCCCGTGGAGGCTCGGTGGCCTTGTAACGTTCATCTGCTTCCCGTTTTCCTGGAAAGGGAGCATCTAGGGTCAAAACGATGAACTTGATCTGAGGGATGGCCCTGATCTGCGCGAGTGTCCTCTCAGTGGCCTTGATATCCTTGAGGACATAGAGCTGCCAGCCAAAGACAGCATTTGGGCCTGCCTGTACAATATCGGCCACGGAGATAGATGCGTTCTTGCTGATAATCTGGAGGGCGTTGACTTTTGAACAAGCCTTGGCGATTCCAACTTCTCCCGAAGGATGAGCCAATTTGGCCATGGCTGCTGGACTGACAAATATCGGCATTCCGACGCGGTTGCCCAAAAGAGTTGTTGATAACGAACAATGAGTACAGTCAACGAAGACTCGTGGCCGTAGAAGAATTGACTTGAAGATGGTCCCGTTGGCGACCTTGGTGATCTCGTCGTCTGTGCCAGATGCGTAGTATGCCAAGGCCTTGGGACTCAGGCGCTCGAGGGCCAAACGCTCCATCTCGGCGATGCTCAGGATTGTTGCCATGGGCGGCGACTGTGCAGTCGTGTGAACATTTTTCGCCTTGTTTCTCGCTCCGGTGTCCAGTTTGCCAACGAGATGTTCGGTAGTCAGGTACTCATCGAGAAGCTCGATTGGGTGAACCTCTTCAAAGGCACTTGTTGCGTCAGTTCCGGCGTGTCGAAGAATGATGGCCTTTCCACCCGGATGAGCGCCTAAAAAGCTTGTAACCTAGAGTTCAATGGGTAAGGAAAGGGAGCATTCAAGAATTGCAGTGGGACTTGCATTGTAGACCTTGCCGTGGATGGCAATCCAGCAATCGTCCTCATTTTGATGGTTCTGGACTGGAAATTTGGTGAGCCAATCATGCATTGCTTCATGGCGGCTGACTTACGGTCTGAAAATGAGAACATGGTAACTAGCCCACCGGTGTTGTTTGTCAAATCACCCTCTGGTCATCGGCCTGCTCCGCGTTCGTTTTGTGTTAGATGCGCCCATCCCATCCAACGGAAGCATGTTGACCCCGCTCCCGAAAAGGCTCCGGGACTTTGGAATTCCGTGCCATTTTTGGAAGGCGGAAATAACAATCATCGAGCCGAAGACGGGGATTCAATCACCGCCTCGATTAAAGAGAAGAAATTAGTAAATAAGAAGCCATCTGGTGACTATTTCTGTCCTTGGAGTACCCCAAATCATCTATTCTCTTACGGGAACCTCGGCAACATTGCTCCTGCTAGCATGGAACGGTCTACTCGGGAGTTGACGACTGGTTGGTCGCTGAAGCAGCGAGATGACCAGTCCGAAGAGCCTTGGCTTCCTGTAGCTCAGATTCCCAGCCAAGTTCACATCGATCTCCTCGCCAACAAAATGTTTGCATCCCCGGCAACCTCAAAGGTTTCTGTGCCATGTAATGCTAATGTTGGATAGAATTCCCGACCCCTTCGTTGATGCCAATGAGCTGAAAGTGCAATGGATCGGGGAGAAGGACTGGATCTACCGCATCAGGTTCAACGCAACTTCTCTACAAGACATAACAACTGCTCTCGTCTTTCAAGGCCTTGATACCTTCGCAACTGTTACTCTGAATGGATCCAAAATCTTGGAATCGGACAACATGCACATCGCACATAGAGTGCAGATATCCGATCTGCTCCGCCCGGGCCAAGAGAATGAGCTACAGATCCTCTTCGAGTCGGCCTTGGTCCGTGGCCGGGAGCTCATTCATCAACATCCAGAGCACGTCTTTCACGTCCGCCAAACCGAAGCAAGTCGCGTCCCTGTACGTAAGGCTCAGTACAACTGGGGCTGGGACTGGGGTCCTATCCTGATGACAGCAGGACCCTGGCGCCCGGTTCTCCTGGAGCAGTACGTGGCGAGAATTGAAGACGTGTGGGCGCAATACCACCTCTCCGCGGACTACACGTCTTGCTCTGGACACTTCTTCACGCGAGTCGAGGGCAGCAAATCGGGCGACAAGGTCGTTCTCACATTACTGCACCAAGACAAAACAACCTTCCAACGGGAGTGCCGAGTTGCAGAAGATGGGCTTGTCAAGATTGCGTTCCAGCTTGACCAGCCTTTGCTATGGTATCCTCAGGGCTACGGATCGCAATCCCGCTATCAGCTGATCGCAGAACTCTTTCGCCAAGACCAAAAGCTCGATGCCAGGTCCAAGGATATTGGGTTTCGTCATGTTGAGTTGGTGCAGGAACAGGACGACTTCGGCAAATCGTTCTACTTCCGCATCAATGGAATCGACATCTTCGCCGGCGGCTCGTGCTGGATCCCTGGCGACAGTTATCTCTCACAGATTTCCAATGATTGTTATATGGAATGGATCAAGCTTGCGGTAGAGTCCAATCAGATCATGATCCGCGTATGGGGCGGTGGCATCTATGAAGATGACGCCTTTTTGAACGCATGTGACTCTTTGGGAGTTTTGGTCTGGCATGATTTCGCATTTGCATGCGCCAGTTATCCTGTTTATCCCTCATTCCTCAAATCGATTGAAGAGGAGGCAAGACAGAATATCAGGCGGCTTCGATCGCATCCCTCGGTAGTCATCTGGGCCGGAAACAATGAGGACTATCAGGTCCAAGAGAGGTACAAGCTTGAGTATCGACCGGAAGACACTGATCCAAACTCATGGCTGAAATCGACATTCCCAGCAAGATACATCTACGAGTATCTGTTACCGAAGCTGGTGCAGGAGGAGGACCCGTCTTGTATTTATCATCCGGGAAGTCCCTGGGGTGATGGCCGAATCTCAAGCGACCCTTCAGTTGGTGACATCCATCAGTGGGACAGTAAGTGATGGCAAACCTGTCTATTTCTCAACTAGTCTCTAACACAATGCAGTCTGGCATGGGCAAATGCACAGATACCAAGACGTGGCCCAACTCGCAGGTCGCTTCGTCAGCGAGTTTGGAATGGAGGCGTACCCTCATGTCGAGTCCATTCGCCGGGTCATCACGGACCCATCGCAACAGTATCCAGGCTCTGCGATGATGGATTTCCGCAACAAAGCCATTGACCATGAGCGCCGTCTTCTGACATATGTTGCCGAGAACTTCCGGGTTCCGCAAGCGCTCTGCGCCTTCACCCACATCACCCAGATTCTTCAGGCGGAAACAATGCGGTATGCATACAAGTCCTGGAGAAGGATGTGGGGAGATGCTGGAGCGCGCAAGTGTGGTGGCGTGCTTGTCTGGCAACTTAATGACTGCTGGCCGACCATGTCATGGGCGATTGTCGACTACTATCTGGTCAAGAAGCCAGCCTTCTACGCCATCTCACGAGCTCTGAGGCCTCTAGACGTGGGTATCGCTCGTAAGTGCCCAGAATGGACCTCAGGCCACGCCGATACCACAGTGACGAACACGGATGAGTTTGATCTGTGGATATCGAGTTCTCGTCAAGACCCTGTTGAAGTACATGTGACTGTCAAGTTCCTATCGATCCGCTCAGGGCAGCCTATCGTCGAGGATATCACTACTCAAATCTCGGCAAAGCCCAACAGCACAACCGAGATTTTCCAGAACAAACGCATCGCGCCGTTTAAGCAACCGGATGATCGCGGGTCAGAACAGCATGGGCCCTTCATTATCTATACCGCTGTCAGTATCGGCGGTCAGGTCGTTGCCACAGACACGGCGTGGCCGCAACCCCTCAAGTACCTCGACCTCTCGAACCGAAGGGTGAAAGTCGAGGTTTCGCCATCCAGAGACCAAGTTGCAGTGTCAGCAGACCTGCCAGTCAAGGGATTTGTGTTGGCGGAGCGGGAGGGTATGAAGCTCAGTGATAACGGCTTTGACATTATGCCTGGGGAAAATCATGTCATTCAACTGAGTGGAACAGTTGGAACAGTAGAGGACCTTGAATGGACGTACGTTGGAGCGATGATGGGTGAAGGGAAGTGTAAACCCAAGCTCTAGATACCTAAGCATCACACATACACGCACACACAAGTATATTGCATCTTATCTCCATGAAGCAATGCCACATTCCTCCCTTGTCATTGCCTAGGCCAAGGGGAGGCGTTGACAATACCAGAATCGCTGGGAATGTTGGCCTGAGCCAAGACTTCTGACAATTCGTTCGGGAAATGCGCATTCTTAGTCATAAGCGAAAGATTTTCAGTAAGCATCTACTTTAGTTATTCCACGAGAGCCACCTCTCGTTTCATATCTTTCCCTACTAGTGCATAACATTCCGGAATAAGCAGCAGTTCGTTGACGATGACTCGAACGGCTATTGTTTTGACGGAACTATATAACCCTAATCTTTGCGTGACAAAAGTCGTAGGCTCACGCATATGATCTACTTACTGAGCAAAAATACGAGGCTGAGTGGCTGCCTAGTAACGAGTATGAGAAAACGCCAAAAACCAAGAGCTGCGGACGCGCCGATAAGGTGGGAATAGCTTCACCTTTTCAGTCGGTTCTGGTCACGTGACTTTCTTGTCCGTTAGGCCTCACGTGATGGAGATGTTAGATGCACGCGGCGAAAAGTATGCACACCGGATGTACCTCGCCAGGCTCCACAGTTCATGTTTCGTCGCGGAGGCCTTACCATCAATCGTATGCATCATCTAGTTCTTCATTAACACAAGGAGAAATGGAATGCACGCAGGTGGTTTGATTGTAGGATCACCGTGAAGTTTTTAGGGGCACTGAGCCAGGCTTAATAATGCGTAGAATCTGGCTTGCGCTGATGCTGTCTCGCTCTCATAACGCCGGGCTTTCGTCATGGCTTTGGGCACTGTGGCTACCCTAGAGAATGTCATGCCTCCCGGGGCTCCATGCGCGTGGGCTGATTTACGAGACAATTGTACAGCAATCCATATGCTTCAGAGCAATCACAAGGTGAATCTGAGTCGCTTTATCTATCTTGCGAGAGCACACCATATTTTACAGAGCATTTCACTAGTAGAACTCAGGTGTGTCGCTTTACTGAAGCCCGTGATCGTACTCAAACGGAGGTGCAAACTCCAGGAGGCAGCCCTGCCTGCTTTCTGGGCACTGAGCAGGGATCTGGACCAATCATAGTTGGCCACTTCTTTTCCCCCACTAGATCTGGAATAAGGTATTAACACGACCCTGCGCCCATTGCTACAGGATCAGATGGCATCTTAACAGTGGGGCTGAGCGCGACAATCCCCGCGGAAGCGCAGATAGAGCGCAAGATAAGAATGCGATCGAGACCAGTGTGGAGCGGTGTCTGTTAAGACTGCTGGACCTTGTACCAAAGAAAAACGTGCCTGACAGGGGTCTCAAAGGTGTCTGGTACCTTGAGTCTTAACACTGATGTCACATGCAATCTTATTTTCAGCTCGCTCCAATTTCGCCTAGTCTTCACCCAAAAAGGCATCGTGGAGCGCCTCATTCGATAGCTTAAAGATGCCAAGACGACCCAGCATCTGTTGCCAGCAACGGGTTCATAACTGCATAACAGACTCTCGGAGGATTGATGATAACTGGAAAGGTATTTCCAGCGTATTTTCAATCACTAGATTACCGAGAAGAATTGTTTTGATATCTTGTAATCTATACCGCTTTTCTTTCGCATTTTCGTGTCATCTTAGTATAGAGCAATTGCTGACGGACCGAAGAATGGGTATTATCTGCATAGGTCCCTGCCGCTCCAGCCGCGAACGCCACGTTCTGAAATAAGCATAAATAATATTGAGAAGGCAGACTCAAGCATGTTATAGGGCCCATCCCTGGGACACAAAGCAGAGGTCCCCCCTTCAGCTCCTCGGCTGCTGCGGCACGTCTTGTTTACTCTCCCGCATCTTTCTCAGCTGCCCAAGCGGACGTACTCTGACGACAATGACTGCAAACAAGCCGACGCGGACTGCGGTCTGGCTGGGGCTTGCCCTGCTGCTTTCCGGGCACACCACATATGCCAGGGCCGGTAAGTACCCCGAACGGACGCACCGTTCGCCTTCTATCGCTAACACTCATTGCAGCCTGCTCCGCCACGGATCCCCTGACGCTCACGGAAACGACCCAGGTCTCCAGCATAGCGGAGGCTTGCGCAACGTATACCGGCGACCTGGAAATCGCTAACCTCACGGATTTCGTTAACTTGACGGGCATCGAGAAAGTCGATGGTGAACTGAAATTCGACAACTCCCTTGGCGTTCAGGACGGCGTCACCATCTACAGCCCGACCCTAAAGAACATCACTGAAGGGTTCCTCATCTATGGCCCTTCAGAGCCCGATCGGCCTTACGGGTGGCTGAACGTGTCGCTGCACGCCTTGCAGAAAGCCTACTCCATCGGCGTCTACGGACCATGGGCTCGAGTGTTGCTGGACACGGCTCCGGAGCTGAATGTGACGGACTCCTTTATTGTCCATGGAGCTGACGTGATGCAAGCTTCTGATCTCTACGTGAACGCCACGTACGTGTGGTTTCTCCAAGTGACCGACATTGACTTCTTGTCAGGCAGCTATCTGACCTCCTCAGCTGATCGGGTCGGGTATGTGGTCGTAAAGGGCAACAAAGGGCTGGAGCAGGTACAACTCGAGAGCCTTGAGTATGCCAGATATGCCATCAAAATATTTTCCAATCCAGATCTCAACAACATTTCCATGCCACTCACCAATGCGAGCTTCTTGCAAATCCAAAACAATGGCCGCGATGCAGTGGTCTCCCTCCCGGAACTGGAGTTTCTCGGAAATCGCAGCCATGAATCCTCTATGATCTCTGCAATGGGCGCGGGTGGCGTCTTCCAGGATTTGATCGACATCAGCCTTCCCAAGTTGAAGCAAGTCCACGGCGACTGGAGGTTCTTCGGGAAGTTGAACTTTACATCAAATTTATTCTCAGAACTCTACCTCCCGCGCCTCGAGACAGCGAACTGCACCCTCGGCATCGACGACAACGTTGCTCTGAATGACCTCTGGCTACCTCGTCTCGACTACGTCAAAGACCTTGAGATCCATGCGAACCCACGCCTGCGCAATGTGACAGCGAACCTCCTCAAGACGGCGGACAAGATCAACATGACGGGGCCCTTTACCAACGTCGAGTTCTTCAGCGTGGAGACGGTGACGGGAGATTTCTACCTCGTTGGGGATGACACGATGGACTGTTCATGGTTTGACGAACACTTTCTGAACAATATCGTCCAGGGCTCGTACAAGTGCGTTGGCAACCACACCAAGCCTGAGACGGAGCGGAAGCCCAGCACGCCCACGGATGAGGCTCAGCTGGAAGCTTGGGGGTCAGGTAAGGATGAGGGTAACGATAGTGGCGACACCGGAGACGAGGAGAGCTCGAGCTCCGGAGACAGTTCCAATGGAGGAGGTGGAGGAGGTCTCTCAACTGGGGCGAAGGCGGGCATTGGAGTTGGTGTTTCCATCGTGGCCTTGGCGGCGCTGGCGCTTGGCGCTTGGTTCCTCTATCGCAAGAAGAAAGCACAGAAAGCACCCGA
Source organism: Ascodesmis sphaerospora (assembly GCA_027569015.1). Lineage (NCBI taxonomy): Eukaryota > Fungi > Ascomycota > Pezizomycetes > Pezizales > Ascodesmidaceae > Ascodesmis > Ascodesmis sphaerospora. The sequence continues at coordinate 107,289 of JAPPUR010000048.1, read as the reverse complement.
GGAGGCGCCAGCCGCTGACCCGGGGTTTCAAAAGGCGGAACTTGACGGAAGTTCCAACCCAACTCCTGTGGTTATAGAGAAGGATGAGAGTAAAATGGACGTCACAGAAACGGTGCAGGCTGGGGAGCTGCCTGATTCAGGGAAGGTCGAATTGCCAGCTAGAGCGGCAAGGGTCGAACTCCCGGCTTGAGACTGAAAGTCTCATCGGGACGCCTAAATGAGCACTTGATGTAATGAAGGTTTGATTGGTCTAGCTAGTCATTGGATTTGCTGCCCGATGGTCAATCCTGATCATGGTTGTGTTGATAGCCGTTTGTGACATGATCCGTCTAGAAGGTGACGCTTGTTCTGCAAGACTCGGGCATGCAATTGCGGTCCTTCGCTTAAGAGTCCCTAGGTCCATGGAAGCGAGGACGGAGATGCATCCTACGCTTACCGTCTCGCGCACGGAGGGGCTTCTTAGATCCGCGATTGCGGGTACGAAGAACACGGAGGGAGCGGACCTTGTTGTTGGAAGCCACGGGCACGCGTTCGCATCGCTCGCCGCCGTCTCCGTTTCCACAGCGGAAGGGGAGGAGACAGCAGCCATCGTCGGCGAACTGTTCCAGGCCGTTGGCGCCTTCGCCGAGGGATTCGCAGTCGGGGCCGTTGGGGAAGCCGCAGTTTTCGTCGTCGGCAGCATTACCAGCATTACCAGCATTACCATCATTGCCATCATTGCCGGCATTACCGGCGTTATCATTCCCAGCATTGTTATTGTTGTTGTTCCCGGCGTTGTTGTTGTTTCCCGCATTGTTGTTGCCAGCGTTATTGTTGTTGTTACCGTTACCAGCGTCATTATTGTTATTGCCAGCGTTGTTATTGTTGTTCCCAGCGACAGCAACCCTCTCACACCTCTCACCGCCATCGCCGTTACCGCATCGGAAAGGGAGTAGACAGCACCCGTCATCAGCAAACTGCTCTAGTCCATTCGCGCCTTCGCCCAGCGATACACAGTCAGGTCCATCGGGAAAGCCGCAACTGAATGCCTGTTAGACGTGTCATCTTCAGAGGGTTAACAATTCGTACCCGTCCTGCGCAAAGGCGCTTGCAATGAGAAAAGACAGAGGAATAAGGACCTTCATTTTGAACATCAAGAAAAAAGAAGAAGAAATCTGCCAGCAGATATAAATAGGTATCGAAGAAATGAACAAGCTCAAGCACACAGTGATTGATGGTTAGAATCTCGAGTCCTTTCGATCATGACGACAGTGAGCCTTATATAATCTACTACACAACTGTTGAGACTCTTAAAACTGCGTTATAACCATCGATCATACCCCTGGGTTGCCAGCTTAAACGCTTCCGTTTCAGGCAAGTTTCCGGGCATCTTGGCCACCCACGATGTCACGTCGCCTGTGTCAGAGCGGGGACAGAAAAGGAATTTTCGCTGACTGAATTTCTCGTGAGTTTCTGTTACAGGTTTTCTCACGATTGTCACAACCTGTTTCACAGCTTCTCCAGACGGCGCGTAGCATCGTGGAGATCTAGCCTGCTCCCAGCCAAGCTTTTCAGGAACGTCGGACAGCCCCTCGAAGGGGCGACGACCCGAACGGCAGTTGCTTGGATGGAACTATGCCATTGACCGGATGCATTGTCTGTTTGAGGTCTAGACTTGGCTGGCGACCCGAGATTAGGATTAGGTTTTAGAGAAACATGAGGCAAAACGGAATGGATTCGGGTGGTTAGACTGTTGCACCATCATGAAAATTTGAGCTTTAAAACCCAAGATAAACAGGAGCATCTCTGACCCTCCCTGCATGCTGACCTTCCCTGGACTATGTAATACTTTATTTAGCTATTGAACCTCGACATACTTCAGCTAATCGAGGCTAATCGTCGAACCTAACATTTCCCTAACTACCGGAGGAGGTCAGGATACAAGGGGGGTTAGAGAAGCCCTAACTTATCTTATGCAGTGGAAACGATCTGGTAGAAGAGAGAGTGAAAGGTTTCCATGACGGGTAAGGAGCATATATAATCATAGTAACTGCATTCGTCGTTCTCTCTGCCTAACCTGAGTATTGATTGATTGATTGGGCATGTGAGGTTGGGCACTAAGTTGGGCTGCAAATGCTTATGTTCTCCGCTTGTTGTTTAATACCTAGGTAGGGACCGCGAACTCTTCATCTTGAGTCACAGAAATTATGAATCTATTTCGCCAATACAATGTCGTCTCTGAATAAAACACCTCCTAGAAGCGGTGAATCTTCTGTTGCCTGGAAGTCACTGGTCCGTCGCAGCGTGAAGGCTTGGCATCACCCAGACCAAGAAATGCTCGCGTGGGCCAGGGACTGTCTTCAAAGTTCGGCTAGTCTGGATGAGTTTCTGGCGGAAGGATCAAAGCCTGTGGTGTTTTGGTTTTTTCAGCGAAGAGAAGCATTTCTGGCGCAAAAGACGATGCGAAAATGGAGTCCCGATCGCCTAGACGACTACGTTCTTTTGCCTGCTATCGATGACTTTGTCACAAGGAGCGAATGCTTCTTTGTCAGCCATTTCTGGCAGACAAAAGAACACCCTGACCCCGCAGGCGATTATCTACGCCCTCTCCAACAAGATCTGAGACTACAAGCCTGGTCATACATCTGGACCGACTGGACATGCCTTCCCCAACATCCTCGCCGCAGCATAGAGGAGCTTTACTTCCGACAGACACTGCAAACCATGTCTGGGATTATTCGAAACGCCGGATTCGTGTGGTACTACCCCCCGTTTGAACCACGCTTATGGATCCTGTATGAGATTGCTGAATACATGCTTACCTGCTCGGGGGTAATGACACGGACTCCAGACAATGAAAAATTCGTGAGCCACGTCGACGAAATGCTCGACTTCGGCGTCCGCTCAACAATTCAAAGACACGGCTACCGGTCAACATACGATGGTGACATGGAGTTTCTCACACCGTGGTTGGAACTTCTTGTGCTTCTGACGAACCTGCAAGTCGACATTGACGACGTGAGAAGATTGATGTCAAGCATCACGTGGCGTAGCCAGACAGAATACATATTAATGAATAGCATGGATGGGCTCATGAGACTTCGTCGGTTCGAAGGTGAATTGATCATCAACGAAGACCATTACAAGTTCACGCCATTTCCTCGCCGGGTAAGTTGCCTATGAATTTGGCGATTATTTGCTCAACAATTCGAAGCAGGGAGAGAATCAACATTCCGAAAGCAAAATGTTGGGAGCAAGCCGGAGCTTTAATAAAGCCATGGGTATCGGGGCAATTGCGATGCTGGCTTTAGGCATCATCCTCTACATTTGCTGCTACTAGTTCGACCACAAGTCTTAACGATAGTTTGGGGTTTTTGGCCGTTGCAAGGAGGAAACGGCAGTCAAGACGTGGAACGAGGCTCGAAACACTGGAGGCGTTGGATCGATCTCAATGTTACATCAGTCAAATAAGCATCATATATAGAGTTATATCTTTAAAAGCTAATCAAGTCGACGGTTTCAACGGTGTCAGTTTCAGATACATTCCACTCTCTGGCTTGATAGTGATGACCCCTCTGGGCAACACCAGCCCATCATCCATCGCCAGAGTCCACGAGAAGGCCCGCACCATAGCAGCCAGAAGGCAACGCATCTCGGCCTTTGCAAACCCCTGCCCAATGCAGCTTCGTGGCCCATGCAAAAAGGTCTCGAAGTCGTAGTTGCTGCTGGAGCCTCCGTTCTGATTTGGCTTCCCCTCCTCAGTGATCCAACGCTCCGGGCGGAATTGTCCTGCATCTGGACCCCAAATCTCGGGTGAGCGATTGATATACCAGATAGAAATGATGATGTCGGTTCCTTCGGGGATGAACTGATCGCCGATTCGAGTGTCGCAAAGAGCTTGTCTCATGGTGAGAGGTACTGTCGGGTAGAGGCGTAACGTCTCGTGCATGATGCCATTCAGATAGGGAAGCGGCTCTAGAATGCCAGCGAGATCAATGGTCGGATCGCTATCAACATCTTGAGGCAAGGCCTCGTTGATTTCGTCTCTGAGCTTTTGCTGGATTTCCGGGTGCTTGGTCAGTAGGTAACATGCCCAGGTAAGAGCGGATGCAGTTGTTTCGTGTCTGGGAGTGTGTCAGAGTAGGCACAGGAAGAAACCGGGGAGAATTGCTTACCCAGCAGCCAGGAAAGTCAAGAGCTGATCTTTCAGAGCCTCATCAGAAAAGTTGTTGGTTTTTATTAGAAGCGACAGAACATCAAAGTGATCATCCTCCTTTTCTGTAATGGCGACCCTCTTCTCTTGGATCATTGGTCGGCAAATGCTGTTCAACGAACCAGTCAAGTGATTGAAAAGATCATTCATCTTCCATGGGATGAGACGAACGAAAGGGAGGCCAAGGGCCAAAGCCATCATGGCGAAGATGAGCTTTTCACGGTCGGGCTCCAGAAGTTCTTCGTAGATACCGGCAAGCGGATCCTGCTTCTTCTCCACGGCGTCAAACTTTCGACCCAGGCCAGCAATTCCGATAATGTCAAGCGTAACTTTGCTTGCCCAGGTGCTAAGTTCGATGACCGGTGATGGAGTAGTGGAAATCTCCTGATTCAGTGTTCTTGTCAGAATTTCGGCCTTGTTCCACATCATCGGGTATAGGTTCTTGATCTGTCGAAAGTGGAATGCAGGCGTGGTGTTCTTGCGGAGGAACTTGTGCTGGTCGCCCTCAACAATGATGAGGCCATCACCAAGGATATGTCGCAAAAAGGAGCTGATCCTGGTCGGTTTGGCAAAGTCGTAACATCGATGAACGAGGACATCGGCTAGCAGGCGAGGATTGGTGACGAATATCTGGTTTCGGAGAGCGTTGAGCGAGATAAGGTCTTGATGAGGATACTGTTCCACGATATCCAGGAATAGGTCACCCGAGGGCCTGCCTTTGACAACGAGGGCTTTATGAGCTGCACTTAGGTACGCCTGTAGGATGTAAGAGTTAGAATGAAATGTTGTTTTACACAGAATAGCCGCATGGGTTAAAGTGCAACAACTGGGATGGAAGGGCTGAGTTACTTACCCTTGGGCCAGGGATGCGGCGGAGAGGACTGAAGAGAACCGGATACAACAGCGCCCAGAAGAGGATTCCGAAGGCATAGTTGACGCCTAGAATGGTCGCGACAGCGGCTACATGGCTTTGGGAGCTATAGTAGTTTGGGAACAACTTGATGACAAGCAGGGACTCGACTATTGCAGCCAATGTGAGGTTCGGAAAACTCAGGAGCTTAGATACAACAGTCATGTTGAAGAAGATGCAGTGATGGTTGTATAATGAGTTTGATGATTGATGAATAGGACAAATAGCCTCAGTTGAAAGCGTGTCGACCAACCTAAATAAAGAAGACAAGCTATATAACGAATGTAAGATTCAAACCTCAACACATTAGGCGAGTAAAAGTTGCATCTGATTTCCATGTGAATACGTCGTAATTCATTGCAGCAGGTGCAGGGATGGCCAAGGCAGCCTCCGGAGTTGACAGGTACCGCTGTATGCCACCAAGTCTTGATGGCGATCGGCCACGCGACCAACCACTCCAAGCTCCAAGACCGGGGCTAATGCAGGTCGCAAAGGGGATCCGAATCGGGTTTAGAATGCGAATAGTCCACGACAACGTCATGGAGAGTGGAGGCCTTGAAGAGACAGTTCTGTTGAAGCTGGACATGTCTAGTTTAAGCAATCAATTCGTTTTTTTCACGTGCCCTATGGATTCACATGCTCTCTACATATTTTCCGTCGTGCAATGGTTTCCCTTCAACTCGGAGACGGAGAATTTCGCAATCTAGGCCGAAAATGGCTGGTGTCAACTTTACCCCGACGGCTTCGGGGTCTTGACAAGGCCGAGTGCACATCGGTATTTACAGATTGACGTGGAAGAATGAGGGAGACGGCGTACAAGTCAAGAATTTGTTGAGACAAAAATCCTCAAAAATTGTCTTAGGCAGAATCGATTCTGTTCTTCTTTCACAAGACTTTGCCGGTACCTATCTTACACAACACTCTGAGCCCAATCTTTTGACATGGCCTCTAAGATCACACTTTGCCTTCTTCTAGGCTGCGCTCTCCTTGGAGGCTACGGTAGCATGTTTACGTCATATCATCATGGCTTTTTCGATGCCCTGAGAGTTTGCATCGCTGAACCGGCTTCCCCTTCACGGCAATGTGTTCTGGACATGTCCGACTCTGTCGGGTCACTTTCGAACCAGTACACTGGTATTATCCATATCGATTCTTTAATTCAAGTCCTCCTGGAGTTCTTCTCTCAAGGGTTGAGGAGTGACCCCAATCTGAACGGAATCGACATGGAGGCCTTGCTTGCCTTTGGGTATCTGGCCGCACAGTTTGGCGCTGCCTGGTACCTTATGGCGCTTGAAGGTTTGAGGGTCGGAAACCGAGGCACTATACTGAGTTGGTACGTCTTGAAGATGAACCTTTGGGACGCACCGATTGAATTCTAACTGCCATGCAGGACTGGAACCTTTGGCATCATTTTCCAAGGGGTCACTATCACCATCATCGCCCCAATTTACTTGATGCTTCAACTGCTGCTCTCGTCTCCGACATTGGAGCCAACTTCGGTCCTTGCGGACCCATTTGACCTGGCTCTTCTACCTGTGTCTACTGTCATATCCTACGTTTTGCCGACCATCGGGCTCTGTCTACCACTCCTGAAGGCCCTCTATCCGAAAGCAAAGTTCATTGCCGTTGCTCTCTGGCAACCCTTTCCATTATACCAAACCGCAATCCAAACGGTTTCACGCCTCTTTTGCAGAAGCAGACGCGGCAGGTCCGATAAAACTACCCGCATCACCCCCAAAGAGTGCAGGAAGACACTGGGCCGGGCATACACCTTTATTGCCTCTCTTACTATGGGCGTGCATTTGATGGTGGTGGGGATTATCTTTACGTCACACACTTCAGATCTGATCCCAAAAGTATCAGGATATCATATTTTGGCCCTCACCTCACTCACGAATCCCCCTACTCTAGCGCTTCTAGATCCGCCCTTGTCAGTGACAGATTCAAGGGAGATTGTGGTGTCATTTTTGAGGTGGGATGTCTACTGCACCTGCGCTTCAATGGTCATCTGGGCTAGCTACCAGCTAAGCATTGTGCGTGAATTTTCAAGTACTATGGCTCGAGGCCTCAAGACAGTGCTTTGGGGGTTGATCGGTGGCCCAATATTTCCAGCCCTGATGATTCTTTGGGAGAGAGATGATCTTATCTTGGGCAGGCTGGAGGAGAGTAGTTGGTATCAGAAGGAGGAGTGAGATCCCCTAAATTCAGCCAAAGACGAACTCGGTATCTTTCAATTCATTGCGTCTGTGCCTGAGATAACAAACAATAGCCACATTAAGCTAGATGTACAAGACTAGTCTCAGCCTCATCCAGTGTTCGACATTGCAACATCAGTGAAGACGCCAGTGGGCGAAGGATTTCTTGCTCCTGGGCCCACCTAGAGTCACTGTAACTCCCCTCACTAAATCCGACTGCAGACCTGATCCCTATCGTCGAGTTCATTCTGGTCAGAATCTCGCTCGCCTTCTGGAGTTGGGATGTTGTTGCATAAGCGCAATGTGACACTAGTCTGATGGAGTGGACGATGACAATTGCCGCTGCTCCATCATAAAGCATGGTGGTAGGCCGTCCAGTTGAGTCGATGTCGCCTAATGCAAACGGAACACTTGTCAACATGTCATCAATGGCTCTCCTCACATCTGACTCTAGGATTGGGATACACTCGGCCCAGAGATCACGGTGAGAGTTATCCTCTGTCTCTTGAACCAACTGCAGTTGACTGTGATATGCCAACATTGTCAATAGTAATATGAGGAGCGCCGAGCGAATTAGGATGATGATACAGGCCGTCTCAGAGTCGCAGTACGTGATCCTTGAGCTCATTTCGCCGAGCACGGTTGGCGCGGCTCGGCCTTCAAAGGTGCTGTGCCAATACGACGGGGCCTCCTGATCCCAGACATGAAATTGGTCAAGCATTTCAAAACACTCTTGCAATAAGAGTTGATCGTCTTCAGGATCAGTTCCGTTCTCGGCGTGTGGCCAATGATCATCCTCCTCCCTCTTCTGTGCGGCATACTCCATGAGTTTTGACAGGCGATGCCGGAGTGACAGGGTCCTTGACATCATGGATAATGCCCGAAGGAGAGGATCGAAGAGCCCCATGACTGTAGCTATGGCACCAGGATCGGTGTACGAATCGTCTTCGTGCAAGAAGGAGTAGATTTGCTGTCACCACATCCCCGTTAGCCAAAAGTCGGTTTAAACAAGATGATACGTCTACTTACCAGCCGTAGATGAGCCAGAAGAAAAAGCTCAGCTCCCCTTCTCGTGCCAATCTGGCATGGCCCTCGCTTCTCTAGTAGGTAAAAAAGCCCTGGTGCATGTTCCTTTGGATCACCCAAGCCCTCTCCACTGATGTCCTATTTCTAGTCAGCGACACGTACAACAAGTGGGCGGATAAGGACAGCACGTGCCTTGAAGGTGCATAGCAACAGAATAGTCGCAATCACTTTGTCATCAATGGCTTGACTATCAGTCTGGATGCTTTCTTGCAAGCTTCGAATGGCGCGGCCATAATTCCTAAACGAGTGTGTCCGAAGTTCCTCCCCTCCAAACTGGTTATATGCTGCCATCTGAGCAACGCTGAGGGTGGCTGTTTCGAGCAGGCCATGCTTGTAGTGATCGTAGAGGTCGGGAAGAAAGGTAAAGTGGCCGGGGAACCCATCGCCTTCATCGGGTGATACGAAACGACGGACGAAGTAAGACAGAGATACGTTATCGTGCGATTGCGCCGGTTGTCGAATGATGGCTTGGGGAGGTTGATCGTCAGCCCCTGCAGTGAGATCCTTGGCTCGCCTGCGGAACTTGGGTGAGACGCTTCCCCCAGTCGCCTCAGAAGCCTGAGGAGGGCTTGACGCGGTCAGTGAAGCTTTCTCGAGCCCGGGCTTCTGTGTAGAGGAATGTCGAAAGTGAAACTGATCAGTGTATCCGAGGCAGGGCTTGCCGTAGTTATAGCATCTCCGACACGTGGGTTTGGCTTCGTCGCACTTGATGAGAGATATTATCAGGCTTTGCATAACAGATTCGACGGATGGCAGAGGTTTCCTCACCTTCACCTTGCGCTGGCGACAGCGCAAACAGCCCGTGCTGAAGCGGCCTGGGAAGACCATGTCGAACTGGCGATACTGATGTCAGAATGCGGAAGCGGAGGCGGAGAGTCCAAGAATCTCGGTACTAGGACCCGCGGACGATGCAGATTGCGGAGAACGGAGTCGGAGAGATTGTTGAATCTGGGGAAAAGAGGAGACAGCTGGCGACAGCGACAAGGGAGATCAATAGCGTCGACAGGGGTCCTGGCCAGGATCGACATGCCGAGAACCTCAATGAACCAATGACGCAAGCAGTCACAGAAACCAATCTGATTCCAGTTTAGCTTGCGAATCTTCTCTTGGTTTGGATTTGGACCTCGGCAGCGCCTGAAAATGAGGCCGTGAACTCCATTACCAAGAGTCCATTCGAGTTGAGAGGACAGGAACCGGAGTAGACCAAGATCATTCAGACACACCAGGTAGTGATATATAATGCAACTGCTGTTAGCCGTACAAATGTGATTGTACCCAGTGCCTAATTTGTCTAAACATACCTAGTCCTACCCTTTTGTCTCTCTCATACACGACCTCAAGATGACTTCACTGCTCTACTCCCCTGCGATCGAGTACATCTCCCAACTTGGTCGAATCATTCTCTCCCCTCTCTTGACAGGCCCATTGCTTCTCATAGCCACCCATGCTCCTCATCTCGCCCACGATGCTCTTGCCTCTGTCATTAGTAGGCTGCCAGACTCGGTCACGGAATCTTTGAAGCCTGCAACTATCAAGCTTGCTTTGCAAGTTCTTGTGGGCCTGGGCTTGATCAGGTCCTTCAACAAGACCCTCAACACTATGGCTTCCAACTCTTGGCGTCTGAGAGCAAGCAAAGGCTGGGACTGGCCGAACGAGATTGCTGTCGTCACCGGCGGTTCGAGCGGAATAGGCAAAGACATTGTCAAAAGGCTTGTCAGCCTTGGTGTTCAGGTTGCTGTCCTGGATGTCCAAGACTTGCCAAAAGACTTGCAAGAGAACCCGCGTGTCTCCTTCTACCACTGCGACGTTACCTCTGCCGAGCCTGTCGCAGAAGCCGCCGATGCTCTTCGCCGGGAACTTGGACATCCATCCATCCTCATCAACAACGCCGGCATCACCAAGCCAACTCCCATTCTCAAGATGCCCGAGTCATTTCTCCGCAGAATCTTTGGTGTCAATGTCATGGCTTTGTGGTTCACCACCCAGCAGTTTCTTCCCCGTATGATACAACTGGACAAGGGTCACGTAGTCACGGTTGCAAGCATCGCATCATTTGTCGCACTTCCAACTGGGGCAGACTACTCGGCCACGAAAGCTGGAGCGTTGTCATTTCACGAATCTCTGGCATGTGAGCTGAAGTACTTCTATAAGTCTCCAAATGTCATGACAACTGTCGTTCATCCCAATTTCGTCAGAACTCCTCTCGTTGAGGACTTTGCAGATCACCTTGAAGGCTCAGGTGTTCGGTTTCTCACAAGCGACCAAATTGCTAGTGAAGTTGTTGGGCAGATAAAGAGCAGAAGGGGTGGGCAGCTTATTATCCCACGGTCTGCTTCAGCCATCTCGGGTATTCGAGGTTGGCCGACCTGGCTTCAAGAGCTGCTACGTGATGGTATTGGGAAGGGAGCAATGCGGTAGATTAGAGTCTGCGGATATCTGGCGAGCTTGGCTTATGTAGAAGCTGAAATTGAAGGCAGCTTAAGCTGAAAGGTGTCTCTTTGGAGCCAAATAGCACGTGCGACGAGCAAGCTCTCCATATTCCTACGCGCGTTCACGTGAATAAGAATCACGATTGACTGCCAAGTTACTAACTAGAATTGATGTTACAGCGATCCCTATTGATCTTGACCTGGGCTTTAAAGCTGATACCGAGGTACGTTTCCGCGCTGGAGGACTATGTAAGGGGAGCAATCCCTCTCGTCCCGCAGAGAATGCTTTTTGCACTCTCAACTTTGCTTGAACCTGCGACATACCAAATAAACAACACATTGTCAATCAATCTGTCCAATACCTGAAGCCTTTCACCATGGCTGCCATTTCTCCTCTGAAAACTTTGTTTGCCTACATCTATGTCCTCCTGTACTCACCGTGGCTACTCTCTCACTTTGGGCTTGACGTTGCCCTCTGCCCGCTTCCATGGGCGCGACCGTCCCGGCAGTGGTCCTTGAATCAGGCTGCGCGCATGCGCGTGGTCAGACTCTTGCTGCTGTACTGGTCGCTCACGAAAGCTGGAGACAGGCTTACTCTTCGTCCGGGGCGAGAGAAGAACCGTTTCGAAGTTGTCGCGCCGAGGTCTCCCAAGCTATACAGAGGAGTATTGTCAGACATTGCTATTCAACCTGCTCAGCTGGGCTTGACTTGGACACCAGCACGACCACCGCCCCCTGAGCTGGTACGATCGAATATGACGGTGGTTCTTCACTTTCACGGAGGCGCCTTCGTTATCGGTAACGGTCGCGATGAAGATACTGGATATCTTGCTCGATATTTGGTAGAGCAAACGGGCTACACTCATGTATGCACGCCGCAATACCGTCTGTCTAGTAGCAACGGCGGGCGCTTTCCCGCTCCGCTACAAGATGCTCTCACGGCATACCTCTGTCTGATCAAGACTAAAGGCATCCCGGCCAGTCAAATCATTCTGTCCGGTGATTCGGCGGGAGCCAACATTGCTCTTGGACTGTTGCGATACATCCACGAGTATGGTCAACAGGACGAGATCCCATTCCCACGAGCCGTCACTCTTTGGTCACCTTGGGTCGATGTGAGCGCGGCGCTCGAGCAAGACATGACGAAGTCGCCCAACTACAAGACCGACTATCTCAGCAAAGAGTTTGGGCGATGGGGCGCCTTGACAATTTCGGAATCTGGCATGTTTGACCCGTCGGGCCCATATCTATCACCGTTACGTCACCCCTTCAAACCGGACGTAAGCATCCCGACGTTTGTCAATGCTGGAGGCAACGAGGTCCTCTATCACGACATCCGGGACTTCTGCGAGCGCTACCAGAAGCATGGCTGGATGATTCACCTGGACATCTCTGAACACTGTCCCCATGACATTCTTTTGTTGGGACCTCGGATCGGGTTTGGGGCCGAGGCAGAGAAGGCAGCAGGCCACGCAAGGGATTTCCTCACTGAGGCTGCGGGCGTAAATCTTTGCAGCTATAGCCGAGACTCGTTGTCGTAGAGTAGTAGCTTCTCTCATAACCGCAATTTCACATGCATTTGATTCAGAGGCAGCGGGGTAACTCGCTCTGTAATGACGCGCAATTGCCATGATCATTGGGCTCTCAACTGCTGAAACGAATGTCGATAGTGAAGCGGAGCATCGGAGCAACTGAAAATTCCTTGCCAGTCAAAGGTAATGCAGTCTTGACAGCCAAGTCGCGTAGTTGCGTTCGGCTATGTCCCCATCCCAAGCAACCTGACCACTCGCTAACAACTGACAGGTTTGGGTGGGTTGTCTAACCTGAGGGGGACAGGATCGTCCAAGGCGCAGAGATCCAGCACATCTTTCCCCGCATTCTCTGTCATGAAGCCGGCCCTCGAATGGGGTTCCCTTGTGCGGTTTAGCTTGCGATCTTGCACCTGGTCCCGCGGACACCGCGCCCCGAAGGAGAAAAGGCACCACATACGAGTCCGATGTGATCATCCGACACCGTCTCCAGCAAGAAATGCGTGGTTTTGAACGAGTTCACATGCTATCAGTCGCTCTCTCGGAAACTAGGCTATAACCGGGCGGTTAACTTGACGCGACGCGGCAATTGAAAGACCCCGACGCCGGCAACCGAGGCTCCATCGTGTGTTGCGCCACCTATGCAAGGGCAATGACGATGATGGAAAGATTGACGTCTAGACAATATATGGCCATCGTTGAACTGCAGTATGTTTCGTTCATGAGCTAGACATCAAGATATTCTTCATTTATGCAGAAACTTTCAAGTCTCCTGCTTCTTTTCAACATCTTTTGACCTCCATTTTGATCAATCATCTAAGCACGATGGGCAATCGCGCAGAAGAGCCAGTTACCGATTCCACCATTCAAGATGGTTTGTTCTTCGATGTCATCATCATCGGAGCAGGCATCTCTGGAATCAACGCCGCGTACCGCATCCAAACCGAAGGACCATCCGATCTCAAATACGCCATCCTTGAAGGACGCGACTCCATTGGAGGTACATGGGATCTGTTTCAATACCCCGGCATTCGATCAGACTCCGACATCTTCACGTTTGGCTTCCCGTGGAGCCCGTGGAAGCACAACGAATCTTTGGCTGCCGGTGACAAGATCAAAGACTACATGATCGAGTCCGCTAGATCGGCTGGCATCGATCATCATATCTGCTACAACCACAATGTGTTGGCGGCAAACTGGCGCTCCGGAAAGAAGACGTGGGAGCTTCAAGTGACTCGACCGGGAGAGGATGATCCTACTCTCTTCCAGGCTCGATTCCTACTCCTCGGAACCGGTTACTACGACTACCAAACGCCACTCCAGACAGTTATCCCAGGCATTGAGAAGTTTGAAGGAAAGGTCATCCATCCCCAGTTCTGGCCTAAGGACTACGACTACACACATAAAAACGTTGTGGTCATTGGTAGCGGTGCCACTGCTGTCACGATTGTGCCATCCATGGCCGATAAGGCGGAGCGGATCACTATGTTGCAAAGAAGCCCTGGATATATCTTTCCATTGCCATCGAATAGTTTCTTCACGACTCTTCTCTTCACTGTCCTACCGGCTAGCGTAGCCCACTTCCTCAACAGGCTCTTGTGGCTATTCAGGAGCTACTTGACCACACTTCTGTGCAAGTCATGCCCTGGCTTGGCCAAGAGAATCATCAAACACGTCACCATCAAGCAACTCCCTCCCGATGTCAGCTGGGACCCTCACTTTAAGCCTCGGTACAACCCATGGGAACAAAGGTTCTGCGCCTGCATGAATGGTGACTTCTTTGCCGCCATTCGGTCAGGTAAAGCGGACGTCGTCACTGATACCATCAAGACTGTCACTGAGAAGAGCATTGTGCTTCAATCAGGTGCAGTCTTGCACCCGGATATCATCGTCACGGCCACCGGCCTGAAGCTACGCTTTGGTGGAGGAATCAAGTTCGCGGTGGATGACCAGCCCTTCAATGTCGCAGATAAGTTTGCTTGGAGGGCGGCCATGCTCCAAGACGTCCCCAATCTTCTCTTCATGACGGGCTACGAGAACGCATCATGGACTCTCGGGGCCGATGTCAGCGCACGTCTCTTTGTACGCATCCTTCAGAAGATGCGACAGCGAAAGGCCAGTGTTGCGGTGCCACGTAACGCTGCATCTAATGACATGCCAGTGAAGCCCATGATGAGCTTGAGTTCAACCTATTTGAAGAATGCTGGGGCAGTTTTTCCAAAGGGTGGAACAGGATTATGGAGCCCAAAGTCCAATTACTTTTCCGATATGGCCGGGGCTAGCTGGGGAGATGTGACCAAGGACCTTGAGTTCTCATAGTAAGAAGCATCGTAGCTGCGAAAGATGCTGTTGGGATTGTCAATTGGCATGGCTCTAGATAGAAAGAGAGTGGATTTCATATTTTGTTCATCACAGATTATACTCCGATGATGTTGCTGAAGAAAATATAACTTGTTTCATGAGATTTGACGGAATGTTGCGTTCACGAAATTCACAATCGCCATTTTTTTTTTCTGTGTTAAATGCTTGTGCCATTATACACAGTGAAGACTTGAGGGAAACATGAGATCGCATTCTAAACCCCTCAAAGGCCTAACTAGATCGTCTTGATCCCCTTTGATGCAAAATGTTGCCCGGGTCGGTTCGCTTTGCGCCGTTATCACAAACCATGTAGATCTCGCAATGACGTCTTTTCTCCAGCTGACAGATCGGCCTTGCTACGTGCGGGGTACATTAGCTCCTAACAGTACTGCCGAAGCCCCAAGACGCTGTTTCCGAGACACCAACTTCAACGTTCCTCGTGGCTTTCCCGATTCAGGACCACCTTCCGAGCAGATGGTTGTTTAGTCCAACACCATTGAGTTGGCCAGGGCGGAACTTGGCCTTGATTAGTTCTATGATAGTGACCATGATCATAGCCGAGGAAGAGAGGACTGCGGAGCTACCATCCGCTTCGGCCGACATTCTTGATGCCGTATTAGATAGCTTGTGATTTCGTGTCCTTCAATATCCGGCACAAATACTTAGACATCACACTTAGCCCATGGCACTCCAACCTGTTATACACACTATTCCTTTTCCACATATTCTATGAACGTTTTCTTCTCCTGTAATATCAACCAATCCTCATCGACTATTAGCACTTTAACCCTCACCATGTCCACTCAATCAGAGCCTGGTACCCTTGGCAACTTGACGGTCGACGAAGAACGCAAGCTGCAGGAGGCATGGGTTCACTTACTGCGACTCTGCGGTCCTCACTGTGTCAGCCATGATGCTCCCGACAGAAGTCATGAGTTTCAGCAGCACCTTAAGGACAAGTCGCCAGAGAGCTTTAGCCGTCTCTTCTGGGGGATGATCCTTGCAGATCATCCCGATGCGACTGTCCTCCGATTCCTCCGGGCCCGAAACTGGGACGTATTGAAGGCAGTCAACATGCTCGTGTCTGCAGTCAGCTGGCGAGGTGAAAGGCATGTTGATGAGGCCATTGTTGCAGGGGGCGAGAGCGTTGGGTTGAAGAAAGCGCCAACTGTGGATGAAGAAGCATTCATCATGCAGTACCGCTCTGGAAAGAGCTACGTTAGAGGCACCGACAAAGACGGACACCCGATCTACATCATCAGAGTTCGCCTTCACGATCCACACAAGCAATCTCCCGGAGCTATGGAGACTTATGTCTTGCACAACATCGAGACCCTCAGAATGATGGCACGAGACGCGCATGACAAAGTCTGCCTGATCTTTGATCTGAGCGGCTTCGGACTGCGAAACATGGATTTCCATGTGGTCAAGTTCCTCGTTGAGATCCTGGAAGCCAGATATCCAGAAACTCTTGCCTCAGTGCTTGTCCACAACGCTCCGTTTGTCTTCTGGGGTAAGTAGCTTCCCCATTACCTTGTCTGTCTTTAGGTACTGACGTTTCATAATAGGCATATGGAGTGTCATTAAACATTGGCTGGATCCTGTCATCTCGTCCAAGGTTCACTTCACCAGCGGCACAAAAGCCTTGTCAAAGTTCATTGCCAAGGAGAACCTACAGACATCATATGGGGGTCAAGACACCTGGGAATATAAGTATATTGACCCAGTACCAACCGAAAATGAGAGAATGCAATCGGAAGAGAAGAAGGTCAAGGTTCGGCAGGAAAGGGACGAGCTGATCGACCAGTTCAATCGATTGACAGCGGATTGGGCGTCCCTTGAACAAGAGTTTGTTCTGGGAAAGGAGAAGAATGAGGAGAGAAATCAGCTGGTGAAAGTGCTCCAGCTGAACTATTGGAAGCTGGATCCATACGTCAGGGCGACAACTTACTATCATCGAGTTGGGGTGGTAACCAGAGTGGGAGATGTTGACTTTAAGGCGGCGAGATAGCTGTTCGTTATATGCGCATTCGCCGCATTGGTTTGTGATTACATTTCCGTAGTTTGCAGGTAGGAACAGTGTTTAACCTGACTCATGCTACCTTCCAGGGATAGTTGCCAAAATGCTCATAAACATATCAGACTTCTTCTTTAACCCTCACAGTTATGCTGAGTTCCATGGTATTGTTCAACGTGTCTCCTTTGTCAGAGTAGCTGGATAGTTTGGGTTGCTCGTCGTCAACCTGCTTCCGTACCGGGCAGGCAACTTCGCCACCAGAAGATCACATTTGCCAACCGACCATACTACCTACGTCGGGATTCTATTTCAGATGGGTTT
The DNA here is from genome assembly GCA_027569015.1 of Ascodesmis sphaerospora. Classification (NCBI taxonomy): domain Eukaryota; kingdom Fungi; phylum Ascomycota; class Pezizomycetes; order Pezizales; family Ascodesmidaceae; genus Ascodesmis; species Ascodesmis sphaerospora. The sequence goes on along the minus strand of JAPPUR010000048.1, from coordinate 90,249 downwards.
ACTTGGAGCATTGGAACCAAACTGTGAGGAACCAAACTGTGAGGAACCAAGTCTCACCCAAGTTTCCCGAACCCAGCCGTTACCTGGAAAATGCTCCAACTTTCGTGCCTGTTGGTGATTGCGCTCGCACGGTTGTAGGATTTGGAATAGACTCGGCGCTATTGATTGTAGTCTCCCATATCACAAACCCCCCCTGCCACATCCCTGCCAAGGCAATTTGGCTATCGCCATTTAGGCAATCCGTGTTTCAAGATCCTCAAGGAACTTTTTGTGAGAGAAATTGCCATGCAACCCGTTCCGCCGATCCTGGCAGCGGGCGGCTCATGTGAGCAGCTCCCGAAATGAGATAGCTTGCGAGGTGCGGACAGGAACTAAAAAGATCGGCTCAACGATCCGGCTGGGCCAGAGCAAGGTTCCCCGCGTTCACGGCCGAGGAAACAAGGAACGCGGCCAGGTTGGTCTGGGGTAATCGTGGGGAAGTGGACAGGCTCGGCCGGGGTTTGATTGCAGTGCTAATCAAAAGCTCGTGGTTGGGCGGGGGAGTGTTATCTTGTATAAACACAGCGATGGCGTGTGATCTTTTCTCTGCCCTAGCTGTATCGACAAAGACTGGACCAGGACCGACTTTTACATCTCCAAGGCCGTTTTATCGCAGTCATGAAGATTTCCAACCTCTTCGTCGCAGCTCTGATACCTCTCAGCCATGCATCGCCCAAGACCGTCTCGGCGCCTGAGCTGCAGCTGGTAGAGCTCCTGGAAAAGCACAATCTTGCACTTGTTCCTCGATCAGAGTTGACAGATGCCCTAAAGGAGCTCAATATCCTACTCAAGAGCAGCGCCAGTCTCCGATCGCCAGTTTTGCTCAAGCGCCAAAATGCCACAGACTCGGGTTCCAGCTCAAGTTCAGATGATGGAGACTCTAGCAGCCGAGGCATAAGTATTCCCGGACTCGGTGACCTTGGGGAGTCTCTTGGCGGCCTCACCAAGGCGCTCGGGAACCTCGAAGGCCTCTTGAAAGCTCTCGGTGATTTGCTCACCCCCGAGTTTCTCCAGGCTTTCCACGATGCCATGGTCTACCTCGCCGCGACTTTGAAGCCGCCTGTTCCCAACACCATCAGGGCACTTCTCACCAAGGCTGGTCCACTTATAGATGTGGTATCAGAATTGGACTTGAAAGGACTGGTCGATGAGATCAAAGACGTCGACATCGCTGGCATTGTCAACAAGGTCCTCAAGCTCCTCACAACCGACAATCTCAACAGCATTGACAATCTTTTGTCAAATGGTGCAGCTCTTCTGACACCCGGCTTCGTCAACGGCACACAGTCTCTCATTCAAGAAGTTTCGCCATTGCTGAGTGATCTGTCGCCGTTACTCAAGAAGCTGACGGATCTTGACCTTGACGGGATACTCGAGGCTTTGGGACCTCTCCTCAAGAAGGAGGCTATCGAAGATGTCGTGAAGCTGGTTGATAGCGCACAAACATTGCTGTCGCCAACTTTCGTCAAGCAAATCCAATCCCTCGTTAAGGATGTCTCACCCTTGCTGGGCGACCTATCACCACTCCTCAAGAAGCTTACGGACCTTGATCTTGATGGAATTCTTGAAGCTTTGGACCCGCTTCTCAAGAAAGACTCTATCGAGGACGTCGTTTCCTTGGTCAAGAATGCAGGGGATTTACTCTCGCCCAATTTCGTCAACCAGACACAATCCCTCATCGAAGATATCGGCCCTGTGCTTGGCGACATCTCGCCGCTTCTGAAAGAGCTTACAAAGCTGGACCTCGAAGGCCTTCTGGAGGCAATTAAGCCGTTGCTCACTGAGGACTCGATCAAAGGCATTGTCAGTTTGTTGAAGAACGCTGGCAACCTCTTGACGCCAAAGTTTGTCGATCAGACCCAAGACCTCATTGGCGGGATTGGGCCCGTCATCAAAGACCTTTCCCCGTTCCTGAAGGAACTCACCAAGTTGGACCTCGAAAGCATCTTGAAAGCGCTGCAGCCGCTTCTCAAAGAAGACTCTATTAAGAGCATCGTGGGCCTTGTGAAGAATGGAGGAGACCTCTTGACACCCAAGTTTGTTGATCAGACGCAAGAGCTCATAGGCAGCGCATCACCGTTGATCGACAAATTGTCTGACATCGACATCAAGGGGGTTCTGGATGCTTTGAAACCAGTTCTCACCAAGGACTCAATCCAGGGAATTGTACAGCTTTTGCGCAACGCAGAATCCCTGTTGACAAAAGACACTGTCACAAGTCTGAAGTCGCTTCTTTCTACCGCATCGCCGTTGATCAAGAAGCTCTCGGATATCGATCTGAAAGGAGTCCTCGACGCCTTAGCACCAATCTTGACAAAGAACTCAGTCCAGGGCATCGTGAACCTGTTACGAAACGCCGAGTCATTGTTATCAAAGGACGCCGTCGCCAGCATCAAGTCTCTCTTGTCAAGCGCTGGGCCACTTATCGACACCCTTGCAGACATCGATCTCGCGGGCGTCTTAAAATCCTTGGCACCTCTACTTACCAAGGATTCTGTCAATGGCATCGTCGGGCTTCTCGAAAATGCTGAGTCTCTGTTGACGAAGGCCACGGTCAAGGACATCAAGTCTCTCCTTTCAAGCGCAGGCCCTCTGATTAATGGCCTTGGCAAGATTGACTTGAAGGGAGTCCTTGATGCATTACAACCCCTTCTGACTAAGGACTCTATCAAGGGCCTGGTTGGCTTGCTCGGAAATGCAGAGGATCTACTAAGCAAGGACACCGTCAAGAGCATCAAGTCACTTCTTTCGAGTGCCGACCCTCTTATCACCAGTCTTGGAAAGATTGATCTGAAAGGGGTTCTTGACGCCTTGCAACCCCTCTTGACCAAGAGTTCCATCAGGGGTTTGGTTGACTTACTCGGAAACGCGGAGGATCTCTTAACTAAGGACACTGTGAAGAGCATCAAGTCACTTCTTTCAAGTGCGGCCCCCCTTATCACCAGTCTGGGAAAGATTGATCTGAAGGGGGTCCTTGATGCATTGGCGCCCTTGCTCACCAAGGATTCTATCAAGGGACTGATTGGACTTCTCAACAACGCTGAAGATCTCCTCACCAAGAATTTTGTCTCCCAAACGAAATCGCTCATCTCCAAGGCCGCCCCTCTTCTCGACAGCCTAGACAAGGCTGACTTGAAGGGCTTGCTTGACCAAGTGGGACCACTCTTGAAGGAGATCAGCAAGCTTGATCTGGACAAGCTGTTGGCTGCAGTCCAACCCTTGCTCACATCTGATTCCATCAAGGGTATCGTTCGCCTCTTGGACAATGCCGAAGATCTACTGACGAAGAAATTCGTCAATGAGACTCAATCATTGATTTCTGGCGCGGTCCCTCTGATATCCGCACTCGGCGAAGTTGACCTCCCTGATCTGATCGATCAGATATCTCCTTTGCTTTCGGAAATCAGCAAGATCGACCTCGTGAAACTGGTCAAGAAGCTGTCCCCCCTCCTTGATGAGATCAGTGACCTTGACATCAAAGGCCTGTTCGATGCCATCTCGCCCTTACTCTCCCCTGACGGCGTGAAAGGCATCACGGAACTGCTGGGCAACGCAGAGGACTTGCTCACCAAGAAGTTTGTCAATCAGACACACACTCTTATTGACGAAGCTGTTCCTCTGGTCTCAGCACTGGGTGAAATCGACTTGAAGAAGCTCATTCGTCAACTGCAGCCTTTGCTTCAAGCACTTGGAGAAATTGACTTTAAGGACCTCATCGACAAGGTCAAGCCATTGCTCAATGCTCTTTCGAAGATTGATCTGGCCGGGTTGGTGAAGAAGATCCTTCCCATACTTGATTCACTGGAGGAGATAGATCTTGAAGCCCTTTTCAATGTCTTGAAGCCGTACCTTACTCCTAAGACTCTGAAGGGCTTGCTTGGTCTCGTGGGCAACGCCGAAGACCTCCTCACCGACAAATTTGTCACTCAAACTCATACCCTGATAGGAGGGGCAGTGCCATTGATCAACGTTTTGAACAAGGTCGACATCGAAGGACTATTCAAGATAGTTGAACCACTACTGAAGGAGTTGGATGGCATTGATCTGACTGGTCTCGTCGATGCCGTAAAGCCTCTCCTCAACGCCCTCAAGAAGATTGATATCAAGGGAATTGTTGAGCAGGTGTTGCCATTGATCACGCCTTCCAGTGTCAAGGGCATTCTGGGGCTATTGGGCAATGCTGAATCTCTCCTTAGTCGGACATTTGTATCGCAAGTGTCGGAGCTCATTGGTGATGCAACACCGGTAAGTGCACCTACATCATTTCTTTGAAACTGTAACTAACTGAACCGTCCAGCTCGTTGCTACTGTGGCAGATCTTGTTCATGCTGTGCTGAAGGAATTGATGGGACGAACGTAATGCTGGCTTAGAAAGGACACGCGCAATTGGAATAACGGATGGTTAGTCAGGCAGGGACATATGACTCTTGGTTCTTAATGATGGTTGGTAATGGCAAACACGATACCTTTTGGAGTATGGCGTTTAATTGAACTCTCTCGATCAACTTTCCTCGTAAACGCTCTGTGCTCAACTGTCTGTCCTGCCCAAAACACTGTCCTGCCAAAACCACGGTCATGTAGCAGAATCCCTTCAGAGTCTCCAGATACGCAGTTGGTCTGTATAGCTTCCAGTCTCTGATGTCATGTCGTTTAGATGCGATACCTTCCTATCTCGATGCCGAAGAGTTGAGCTGGCATGTGTTTGTCGCGTGGGTTGCGGTCGCACTGATGGAATCCTACCCCTGTAGCACATTCTCGCAAGCTAATCTCCTTGGGGGCTCAGCAAAACAGGTTTCCGCGTGGGTTCCGCACCCCCCTGTTCTCCGCAATGTGATGGAGGGTAGTGGTCATGCGTCCATCCGCGTCTTGGGTCGCATCGGGGCACGGTAGTGCCAGAACTCCGCACGACGATCCGGGATCCGGCATGTGAAAAGCAATCACTGTCGCTTCCCTGGCGAGCTTGGTCTCACATAGGGACCACAGTTGAAAGTCGGCCTCCAGCCACCTCATTCCTCAACTCTCCATCCCCTGGCTACAGCAGTCGAACAGCATGACTTCAGATAAGGCAAATGCGGAGTCAGAACGGGCTGTTTCGCCCCTTGACGAGACAACCCGTACAGATGCCGCACCAGCTGCAGACGCTCAGAGCGACAACGCTTCATCAGACGACCATGTTCGAGACAAGAAGATCACTCCAGGCCCCAGCAAACGACAGAAGCTCAAGCAGCATTTTGGACGTTTCAAGTGGTGGTACTTGCTTGGACTCATATTTCTTCTCGCCATTCTGCTTCCACTCTTGTGAGTTCCCGGCCTGACAGCAGAAGAGACTCCATCTAACAAAGACTGCACCAGTTTCAAGGTCATCATTCCAGCAATCATTCAAAGCATCCTCAATGGCCAGAAATTGCAGATAACCAGCGGTGCTCTCCAGGCGCTCTCGCCAACTCATGTCAACATGAGCCTACACACGTACCTGGACACGCCATTGGGGGTAAAGATCGATCCCGTTGACCTCTATCTGTACAACAAGAATACGAAGCCCTATGCGCCGTTCTTCAAGCTGCACCTTCCGGAGCAGCACGTCAATCATAAAACAGATCTCATCATCACGAACCAGACCCTTTTGGTGGCCAACGAGACAGAGCTGCTGATATGGTTCAACCAGTTCTTCGACCAGCCGAAGGTCAAGTTGTCCCTGCAGGGAGAGCCCAACATTTACCTCGGCACTTTGAAGTACGGGCGCAGCCTTGACAAGACAATTGAGGTCCCTTCTCTGACCTACCTCAACGGCTTCGGACTACGCGACCTGGAATTCATGCTCAAGTCAAACGACACAAAGTTCAACATGAAAGGGCACCTGAACATCCCCAATTCTGGAGTTCTGACCCTCGGATTGGGTAACCTCACCTTCAATCTCATGTCCGGGGAAACAAGAATTGGTTTGGTAAATCTTTACGACCTTCAGCTGCGGCCTGGGAACAATTCGGTTCCTTTTGACGGGAACTTCTTTTTCGATGAGCTTGTGCCCAACCTATCAGAAATCCTTGACAGTCAGCAAGAAGCGCTTAGCCATGGTTACATCGAGCTCGCAGCAACAGGAAACTCCACCATAGTTAACGGAGAACATGTCAAGTACATCGAAGGCGTTTTGAACAGGAAGCACATTAAGTTCACCGTCCCTGTCATAACACTACTTGGCGACGTTGTCGGCGGCTTGCTGGGTGCAGACCAAGGTTCTCTACTTGGTATTTTCGGCGGTGCCATTGGAAATTCTACCTTATTCGAACATTTGCTTAGCCATTGGGAGGGAGAAAGCTCAGGAGGAAACAAGACGAGCACAAAAAGCGTGGTGAAAAGATCGAACTCTAGCAGACCTTGGATGCTGAATCTTTTGAGATTGGGACTGAGGGCAAGGAGCAGGTAATGACAGTTATTCTTGAAATGTGTTCTTTATTATAGTCAATGCCCGGCCCTTGACGGGTTAATTGAGCCAGAAGATCGTAATTAGTTCTCTAGAACTCCCTTTAATTCCTTGCCCGATTTGCCAATCGCTAGGCTGTCTTGACCAACTGTAACCCCATCATAACTCTGCACTTCCAACTCGTGGGCATGATTGGCACGGTTAGCCGAGTCCGCCGTTCTCAAGTACGTGTTCTTTCCCATAGTGACCCAAAACAACAAGGAGAGCAACAACATGATACCAAAGACAGCAATAGCGTAATTCATATCGCTAGATGTTGGATTAGGCCCTCCTGGAAAGAAAAAGAACACAGTGGTTACAGCGCAGTAGACAACTGAGATGTAATTGGCCACAGGACCAAACCTTCCAAGGGAAAATGTCCTTGGTGGAAGCTTATCGCGACCGACAACCAGAAGTACCACAATGGGGATGGCATATGATATCGTGAGGGCGATGGTACTGACAGCAAGGACTGCAGCCAAAATAGTGGTTGAAAAGAGATAGAGGACCCCGATCAAAGAAATGATCAAACATTGAAGCCAGAGTGCGCGTGCCGGGACTTTCCAGGTCGGGTCGACGTAGGCAAAGTATGAAGGGTAAGGCAAGCCGCCGTCTCGTGCAAAGCCCCATGTCAGTCGTGATGCCGATGTAAGAACGCTGATACCCTGACCGAAGCCATTGAAGATGAAGAGAGCAGTCAGCGCCGCGCCTCCGGCCAAACCCAAAGCATTCAGGAGAACCTCGACGAATGGGAATCCTGTGGGGGAATCAATGACTTGATCAATATCTTGGATGCCAAAGAGGCAAGCAACCATGAACAGAAATCCCGAGACAGCACCACAGATGACTGAGAGATACATGGCTTTCGGGGCGTTTTGCCTGGGAGAAGGGATTTCTTCGACCATGTGAATGACAGCGTCAAATGCAGTCAATCCTACTCAAGTTAGATTCCATCATATGACGATATCAGAGGCCACAAACCGTAAGCAGCTTGAATAAGACCGGTGAACCAAGTGACTCCGTCAGGCCAGCCCGTTTGGTTGATCCAAGCTCCAAACACGAACGAGGCAGACTGGAAGCTAAGATCTGGCTTCGTTCCAACAGCAATGAGAATGGCCATACTGATGACGATGAAGAGTCCCACGAACCCGGCACCGATGAAGTTGTTGAAGTAGGGCAGTGTCTTATCGCTGCGACATGCGACGAGGTTGAAGACGGTAAAAAAGACGGTGATGGCCACGTAGAGAAGGAACTGCACATAGCCTTTCGTAGCGCCGTCCCAGTCGTTGTCGAAAATGACCTTCATCCCAAGTAAAAGGTTCGTCATAAAACTGTTTTGCGACGCTGTCAAAGTCCACCATCCCAGCGTGTTGACGGCGGCGCAGCAGTAAGACAACAGGCGACCAGACGGTCCGTCCCAAAGACGAGAAACCCAGTATGCCTGACCTAGGGCCGTCGGCATGCTACTGCAGAGCTCGCCCATTGAGGCTGCGACGCATAGGTTGCAAAAGGTGACCAGGCACAATCCCCAGAAGATGCTGACAGGGCCTCCCGTTGTCAAAGCTGCGCCTAGATTCTGGGCGAATACGGCCCAGGTGCCGAGAACACAGAAAGCCATGGCTAACATACTCACAAGGCTAAACTTGCGAGTAAGTGCTTGCTCATGACCGAATGTAGCGAGATCCTGCGCATCGACTTCGTTTTGGAGCCGTCGGCCCCCTCTCATGGAGTCCTCGGCATCGGTTTGGTCCATCGCTCCCTGATGTACCATACACTGCTCAGGGCAATTTGGGATCAAGCGGTCTGGGGGGTAAGGTTGAGTGGTGATGAGGCAAAGTTTTTGTTGAAAACCGGGTTGCTGGACATCACTCCTTCTTAAGGGCTTGATCTAAGTGGGAGGCCTTGAGTAATGCTCACCCATGTAGTCCATGATAAGCAAGTTGTTGCTCCCGGGACCTGGCGGGTGGCCCAGGCACGCCAGAGTCAAAGCGGTTAATCAACCGCAACCCCGCGACCTGGGGCTGGTTGACACTTGCTCAAAAGGGTTAATCTGCCGCAAGCTCTGATATGATCAACACATGCTACCTGTAACTGGAATTCTTGCCAAGCATAATGGTAATTGGCATCGCGGGGTCAATTTTGATTTGTTTAGTTAGTCTTTGGGACTCATATATATAAACGGATTCGAAACAACCTTGTTAGAATTGTTCATCTCAGTCTTCCCATCTGACCTAATCATGGCGCCAACCACGCCACTCTATCGTCTGCTTCTCGCAGCCGCGTCTTGTCTTCCTCTGGTCTTTGCTTCCTCCATCAAATGCAAAGGATGTGCTGCAGATACAGTCTTGCTCAATGGGTCCATTTACAGCCTCGACGAGTTTTTATCCAAACACAATGCTATGGCTGTAAAGAATGGTTTCATTACTTTCCTCGGTAACGACGAGGGCGTCCAGCCTTTGATCGGACCGGATACCGTCGTCTTCAATCTTGAAGGTCGGATGGCAATGCCGGGCTTGGTCGACGCCCACATGCATGTCATCTCAGGTGGTGCAGACCTCCTCAAGTGCAGCATGAACTACCAACCACTGGGTCTCGAGGAGGTGCTTGACCATATCCAAGGATGTCTGGACTCAGACACTGACAAAAGTGATGAAGACTGGCTCGATGTTATCGCTCTTGACTATTACACCTTGTCCGATGCCACTGGGGGCGTAACGAAGCGGGATCTGGACAAGCTCAGGACGAAGCGACCTATCCTAGTCCAGTCAGCAGACCGACACACCTTCTGGGTCAACTCAATGGCTCTCCGTGCCTCTTCCATCACAGCAGCTACCAAAAACCCTCCTGGTGGGGTGGTTGAGCGTCTTCCAGGTGGCAAAGAACCTTCCGGAATCCTACAAGATAATGCTAGTGGTTTACTAGCTGGCCCTGCTCCGCCCACACCTGAAGATGACATCAAGTCTGGAAAGGCTGCTCTGAAGCTGCTTCGCGAGCAAGGTGTTACGGCTTTCCAGGATGCTGCAGCAGGACCAGGCACCGGCAAGGCATTTGCTGCGATCAAGAAAGAAGGAGGCCTTAGTGCGCGAGGATTCTTCGACTATAGGATCGACGCACCCAATTCGACGAAAGAGATCGAGGCCTTGGTGCAGGACGTCCTCAATGTCACTTAAACGTGGAACGATCCTACGGAACTGGGCCCAGACCCAAGTCTGAAGTGGCATGCGGTAAAGCTCTTTGTTGATGGAGTCATCCTATACCCAGCAAACACCGGGGCACTTCTTGAGCCGTACTTCACACCAAATGACAACGGCACCGTCTGGGAGCCTGACCCAAAGGCTAGGCCCGAGCCGTACTGGAGCAGGGAAATTCTGAGCGCGGTCCTCGCGCCTCTCATTTCTAACCGCATAGACGCACAAATGCATGTCGATGGTGACTTGGCAGTTCGTGTTGCCCTCGATGCTCTGGAGAATGTCCGCGCCAATTACCCTCACCTGAATGACTATCGAGTTGGGCTTGCTCATAATGAGCTGACTGACCCAAGTGACTGGCCTAGGTTTGCTGAGCTCAAAGCCGATCCCATCATGAGCTTCCAGTGGTCACAAGCTAGCTCGGTTTGGCTTCCTAACGGTTTAAAGAGCATGGGACCAGTCCGTTCAAATTATCTTGAGGCATGGGGGCATATCGCCGCCTTTGGTGCTCGGATCATATATGGAAGTGACTGGCCAGTAAGTGTAACCCTGTCAGTTTGTTCGAAGCAGTGTCGGTGAGCTAACTGGATGCTCCTATAGATTGATCCTCTTGATGAGTGGCTTGCGATCAAGGCTGGCGTCACCCGTTCTGGTGATCCGACCAACTCCAACTCTCCAGCTTCGCAGGGTGCGCCGTACAACGGTACAGGTATCCCTGGGCTTTCACTGACCCGAGAGCAAGCTATTCGGGCCATCACAACAGAGAGCTCGAGGTTTGTCAGAGCCGACCGATACATAGGCTCGTTGGAGGTTGGCAAGGTCGCAGATGTGATCATCCTGCAGTCCAACTACTTTGAAGTGCCTGATGAGGAGATTGCTCGCCAGAAGACTTTGGTGACCATGGTTGGTGGCGAGGTTGTGTACATTGCGGAGGGTATCGATTTTGGGAACGCTGCAGTGGCCAAGTTTCCGAACAACGACACCATCAGCCAGACTATTAAGAAGAGGAGCGTGGGAGGCATCCAGGGCAGCTCTTTGTCTGAAGAGGGACGAGAGTCAATGCGCAGGTTGGCTGTTCGCAATGCCTGTGATCATGGAACCGGTCACAAGCATTAATTGTCAGTCTGAGAATCTCGGCGAATTGCCAAACTTTAGTTAGTATACATCAGCTTTGAATAGGTACCTACAATGTTATGTTAACCACATGGCGGCTGACTCATGGACAATCCCAGGTCAACACCCACGCAATGAGGCGGGTTCCAGGCTAGATGATAGGCAAGCCACAGAAGGATGATCGGGCGGAATTGAGACCACGTGGTGGCCCTGTGCGAGTCAAAGTGGTACAAGTCTCGCATGGAAGTAGGTGGCCAGCGACATGAGTGTAGCCATTGACGTGGACTGTTCCAATGAGGCCTGCCACCCTTGAAGCACCTCGCTTATGTGTCTATTCGTTGGCGATACATGCACTTTTGCCTGCCGTCAGCCTCGATCTCAGGGATTCTCTTGCCCCGCTGAATTTTCAAGCTGTGAGTGGGAAATTTAAAGAGCCTATAGATTGTAGACCTTATCTTCGTCTTCCTCACTCTCTCACCTCTGCCTTTACCAGACCATCTCACGCGAGCCGCAACTCATATAAAAGCGCTAGTTATGGCGGAAGCGATCGGCATCGCGTCTGCCGCCATCTCTTTTTTGGACCTGACCATCAAGATTTTGGCCATTTTCGGCAGGATCAGAAACGCCACGGACAACCAGCCCGAGGATGATGCTGATATCATCAGGCTCATCGATGCCAAGTTCTACAGGAGAAAAGACCTTCGCTCACGAGAATCGAGAAATGAATTCAACGCTAAGAATCCTTCTGAGGAGGAAAAAACGATCTACGAGACAGCTGCCGATCTCCAACGTATTGAAGAAGGGCTGCGAACCGCAATCTTGAGCAGAAGAGCGAGGTCCAGGGCAATATGGGACGTGTCGGAGGCAGTCTTCCGCGCCGTCTGGAACGAATCTGACGAAGCCAAGACACTGCAGAAGATAAAAGATCGCCGTAATCTCCTCTTCATGCTGCAAGTCACTCTCACTCAGAAGAACATTCAGAAGAACATTAGGGAAAGCGAGGCTGCTCTTGAAAGCAAATTGGACTGGGCGAACGGGACACTCGGCTTCATTTATACGAAACTCCCGGGAATCGCTAAGCAAGAGTCAGTTGAGGCGCTTGAAGCTCGACTGGACAGGTTAAGAGAGCAACAGGAGGAACAGACTCGTCTCATCAATTCCTGCTCCCTCAACACCAGCACCGCCATTGCCTTGCTCAGGAAGATAGGTCAAAACTGTGACGCATCGTCTGGACTCAAGGTGAAGAGGCGACAACTGGACTTCCTCGACAAGCTGGAGGAATGTTTTGGTCACAAACGGTATAGTTTGTTAAATCCTCACTCGGATTCCCTAAAATGGCTTCTGGATGACACCGATCGGAGTGACCAAGGCGAAGACCAAGCCAAACAGCTCCAGGCACGTCATGAGATCAGGAGCTGGTTTTCTCGCGAAGACGGCGGAATCCTATACTTTTCAGGTAAGCCGGGGGCTGGGAAGTCGACCCTGATGAAGGTCCTCTACAGCCACCCTAAGGCGATCGATTGGCTCCAGACATGGGCCGGAGAGGGGGATCTCTGCCGCGGAGAATTCTTCTTCTTCCGCCCCGAGGGGAAAGAGAACAACTCCCTCTTCGCGCTCAAAAGCGCCATACTCCACAAGGTCATGTTCAACCGCCCTGGCCTAATTGAGAAGCTCTTCAAGAAGAAATGGGACAATGTGATAATTGACCATCAACGCCGGGTGCCCCGTTTTGAGTACGCTGAAATTACGAAAGCATTCGACAAACTCATCGAAGAAGGTCCGGAATCTCTAGTCCGACAAAACCACAAATTTGCCTTCTTTATTGGCGGCCTGGACGAGTTTGAGCGTCAAAATGAAGAATCGTACAGCGATGTGGCCCTTTGCCTCTCGAAGTGGACAGAGTCATGGGGTGACTCGCTCAAACTTTGCGTCAGTGGCCGGGCCAACGTGCAGTTTGTTGAAGACTTGAGGGTCGAGCCTGCTTTCTTCGTCAACGACCTCACACGAGGCATGATGATGGACGTTGCGAGGATGAGACTAGAAAATGAGAGGAAATTCTTTCGAGAGTTCACAACAGAACAAGATCGAAAGACCGCGATCTATGAGGTTGTTGATCGTGCAGAAGGTATCTTTCTCTGGCTTCACATTGTTCTCGCACAGCTCGAGGCTGGATTGAAGAACGACGATCGGAAGGAGGATTTCGAAAGGAAGCTCCAAGCGTACCCAGCCGACCTAGGCCCCAAACTCTTTGTGGAAATCTTTAAACACAACAAAGGGTGGGATGGTGACCTAAAGTACGCCACCAGGTCCTTGAAATTTGTGGCCGAAACAGAAAAGCGAGGACACGACGTGAGCAGCGCGTATGTACTGAGCTTTGAGCGCTGTGAGTCCAACGAGTCTGCGCAATTCCAAGAGCAGCTGTGTTCTCGTCTCCAGTACGATGACCGAAAGTGGAAACAAGCGATCAGGGAACTAGAGCAAGATGCCAGCTTGAGACAGCCTGAGCTTGAGGAGGACGAGGAAGTATTGAACGGACTAAACAGAGGCGGAACTGGAGCCCTCAAACGCATGGTCAACCGCAGTCGGTGTCTTCTCGAGTCCGCATCACTCTCCCGCAACGGAGAGTTGATCCCCGTGGTCAGGTTAGCCCATCGGTCTGTGGGTGACTTCCTCGAAACCAAGGATTACGAAAACCTCGACAATAATTCACTGGAAGGGTATGACTGGCGTATGCCCTTCTGTCAGGGATGGCTCCTAGACCAGGGGCTCTCACCCGAGGATCCTCGCGTCTCTTATCTCCAAAGCCCTCCTAGGATGGATTTGAGAACAGCTGAGCCTGCGTTTCACACCGTGGAGGAGATGATGCATTTCATGGTGTCATCAACGAAGGTCGACGAGGAGGTGCCGACGTGGTTTGTTGACCTGCTGCGAGCAGTTGATGAGGCCCAGAACGCTGAGTGTATTGAGGAAATGGGCGGACTATCAAGATGCCCAACTGTGAAGATTGGCCTTGGAGGAACGTATGAGATACATTGGGGGGATGGTTGTCGACAAGGCGGACATGTGCCCATTGACCTCTTGGCTGCTCAAGCGGGCTTATACGAGTATCTCAAAGAGATTTATGCACTCGAGCCATCAATTCTTGCCGACACCCCTCGGATGGCAGCAACGATGAAATGCATCCTTGGGCTTACCGTCGCTCGGAGATATCCGACATCCTACGACAACTGCACAAAGCGAGGCCTCACCAGGAATCGGCTACTGCTGACATCTGAGAAAAAGATGACATGGACGGACACATCCAACACACTGCAGAGGGCATTGAGCAGAACAATCCTGTCTCTTCGCCTTGTGCTAAGCAGAGGATGTCAGCCTCTTTACGAGTCCAACAGTCCTTACAGTAACGGTGGAGACCTCAGCTATGGGGAAGAGTTTTCCAACGAGGCCTGGGACCCGGAGCGCTTTTCAGGCTCACCATGGGACTTTTTCCTTGCCAACATCCTGGAGCAAGATGAGCTCAGGGTGTTTGGCCCAATACTAGATCTCTTCATGGAGATGGGATTCAAGCCAGACTGTCGATTCTACCTCGTGTCCACCCCAAACAAGTACTACGACCTCGGCGACAAGACCGAAAGCTCGCCTTTGTCCTTTCTCTGGTTTGAATCACCCGACCCATACCGGACAACCGAAATGATGGCGCACAGCCTGCAGCTGGTCCTCAAGGCAAACAAGCTGTCGCTACTAGAGGATACCGGGGTAAATGATGCAGGTTTCAAAATCCTCTCGCTACTTGACATCATACGCATGCGGAATATTCAGCTAGACTCTCATACACGTCGAAAACTCGAGGATCTCATGAAGGAAATCCAGCCGGTAGATACGTGCGACCCAGTTGGGTTGCCGCCGAGGCCAGGGCAGTGCGGCAAGCGCATCGGATTCAGAATCCCAGAGAAGGACACTCGCGCGTCTAACTCGTGGGGTCTGGGGCGTTTTACCCCGTGGACGATTGGCGTGGCAACGAAACTCACGGCGAGGGGGAAATCTGCTTGGCTTGAGGAGGAGGAGGATGTGTTGAGCGGCGATGTACAGTTCCCGGGTGTTATAACTATGAGAGAGTAGGGTCAAGTTGAAATTGTGTTATTTTTTCTTCTTCTTTCTTTCTATCTTTCTTTCTTTCTATCTTTTTTTTTTAAAAAGACAAAAAAAACCTTTTCGTCTCTTATGAAAATATGAAACATGTGTGCAGTCAAACCGTTGGTGAGCATAAGGGGCCGGCGGCGGCGGTGACATCATGGTTCGCGCCGACTTTCCCTTTTGGTCCCGTTAGCTCGATTGAGCCAGGCCTCATTGGGTAAATCAACCGCACCCCAGGTGGGATTGTGGCAACCGTTCAAACGATAAGCATTAAACTTTGAGTGCTAATGCGACGTAATGTCATATGATCGCTATCAAAGATACCCAAGGACATTGTCGGGACGAAGGAAGCAGGGATCTTGTTCTTCCTTGGGAAAAGAAAAGGTGGCATCAAACTACAAGGCTTGTCCTCCAACCTTTGACATAACGACCCCATTCGCGTGCCCCTGACCATGAACTCAGACCAAAACATGTCCACCGCGAATATATTGACAAAAGATTACCATCTACATCAAACAAATATCTCGATATCGTGGTTCAACTTGTATCTCCGTTAGCCAGGTGTGATCAAAAGGACGTTCGTGACAGCCCAGGAAGACGTGCTTACGTTTATCAACCCAGTGCGGCCACGGGAGGCCTGGTTCGAGATCTCGAATTTCCCAAATACGATGGAGGGCGCCAATAACGTCTCCACGATTATATGATACTCCTCGAGGCTCCCTGAGTCTCTGCTCAACCACATCCCTTACTTGCGGCTCCACGGCCTCGCATCCGGCGACAAAGAGCGGGAAGACAATGGCATAAGAGACATGCGATGTGGGTTGGATCTTGGAGATCTCTTCCACAACTATGTGTGTCTGGCGACGTATGAATGGTGCTGTGAACGGCAAACCATGAATGCGAGCGTATAGCAAGATGGAGCTTGCCGCGTACATGGATTCATTGAGTGCCACCACGGCGATTGGATCTGTACCGTCGAGTGCCGACTCTGAAACACTTGCATCGCGCTCACGAGCTTGGAGAAGGATTTCTTCTGCCTCGGCCACTCTGCTTTCCCATGTTGGAGGGGGCTCATGGTCAGCTCCAGCATCAAGTTGAGAGAGCTGACTTTGCAATAGCCGGCCGATTCGCAACAAGGGATTGACGAGTCGGGGTGAAAATGTGTAAATGGGATGGCTGACCCAGCCTTGAAAGGCGTCGGAATATTTCTGCTCGATTTCATCATCCCCCATCTCGATCATGTGGCAGATCCGGTCGCCCAGAGCAGGGTTGGGCTTCTGCAAAGAACACAGCGTACATATGACAGTCCAACGGTATTCAGTCAGCGTTATCTCTGGGTACGACTTGGACATGTTTGCTTCAGGTGTCCATCTCCCAAGAAACTCGATGACAAGCTGTGATGCTATCCGAAGATAATCGTGACGCTCAGGTCCAAAGGCGTAAAGCAAGGTAGCTGCGTAAACGATGGAAAGTAGGTTGCTCTCATCGCGTGTAGTGCCCGCCAACTGGATTTCGATGGACCGAACCGCCTCAGAACATGCCACACTTTTTGTGACGATGAAATCTTGCCGCTTGAATCGTAGCTGATATTGGGCGGCACTGAAGCAAAGGATGGCGCCACGTAGGGCCGCATTGGAAAGCGCCATGCAAGGAAGATTGGTGACGTACGGGTGCTGATATGCGTACAAGTGGCCAACATCCTCCCAGTCTAGGCATAGGAAATCGGTCTCGGCTGCGGAAAGAAAATACTGCCAGAGGAAACGTCTCTCCGGCGATGCAAGCATGTCGTCTGGCCAAGGCATTGGGCAGTACAGTTGATTTGGCGAAACTTCTAAAGGGAAAAGTCCGGGCATGGCCACCGTCATTCCACTTGGGGAGTTATTTGCTTCGTTCACGGTATCGTTGACCGGATCATGCAATTCTGCTAGTAATGCCGTTATGCTAACGGTGTTATCGTACCAGGCTTCTGGGATAAAGCCGACGCCTGGAGGGCTTAAGGCATGGCTGGGTGCCTGCGATAGATGCTCAAGAGCCAAGTCAGAATAAGCACTTGGACGAATGGGCGTTTCGCATGACCTATGGCCCGCTTCTGTAGAATTCTCTTCACGACTGTCTGGGGTGTGGAGAGGAGTTTCAAGAGTGGATAGAAGGGTCCGCTGCGCAAGCGACAAGTCCGTTTCGACATCCCTATTGGGCTCCGGTGCAGGTGACGATTCCAAGAGCCCTTCAGTCCATCGTCCCGTATTGAAAGCAGACGGTGTGAATGACCTGAATGTCTTGGGCTCGCAGATCTGGCCTGTCTTAAGGCACTGGGAGCATCGAGGATGCTTGTGATCACACTGTTCATAGGTTTGTATCAGACTCGAAAGGTTCCAGCAGACGATGTGGTAATCTCACCTTGCGCTTTCTCTGTGAGCATTGCAGGCATGCGCCCATGCGTCTATTGTATGGGGCGCTCATTTAGGATGCGGGGGGGAGGGAGGTTCAGCAACAGGCTGCGGATAGGATGGATGCAACGGGGTGGGTGGACAAGAGGTTGGATAAATCGAAAAATCACCACGTGATGGAGTGTACGAACAGGGTTGATGGTTGGTCGAGGCAAAGCTCTGCCTTTGTGACGATTTCCCCGGGGTTATGCAAGACTAGCACTCTGGCTCCTGGATCCTGTACGATAGAGCCAATCAGACATGAGATTCTACAAGTGCGATAAGGGACTAGATAAACTAAGGCTAAAGGTGTATCCTATCTCCTTGGATTTACAAAGGTCTGTGCGCTATATAAGACCACACTCCTCTGTGCTGTCCCTCGATGTCTACCGATGACATTAGAGTCACCAGTGGCATCAATCTTGCCAAATCACACCAGCCTCGTTACATGAGACAGCTATGGTAGACAATTACCAACACTCACTATCGGTTTGTCTTGGCGAGCTGAATTCGCAACGCAATTCGCCACCCTCCATGTGAAGTAACGGTCAAACCGTGTGTTTTGTTAAGGTGTTCTTTAATCTTGTGTACGACGGTACTCAAAACTTTGGTATGCTGTGATCTCCCGATTTCCTGGCGAGACCCGTGAAAGCCTGTGGTTGAAAGATTTAAAAGGGAAGCACCTCTTTCACTTGAGAAAAGATCACAACATTCTCTTTCCAATCATCCAACACATCCATCACTCACAGAGAGCACCGATAAACACCAGCCGCAACCATGAGTCCTGAAGTCCCCCAGTCCACAGGGTCTAAACCTGAAACACTCATAGAGACAGAAGTCTTGATCGTTGGGTCGGGTCCCATTGGTGCTGTTTTTGCTCGCACCCTCGTCGACCACAAAAAGAAGGTCCTGATGATTGATATCGGAGAGCAGCACGTAACACCTAGCGTCACAAAGAGAACAGGAATTGGCAAAGTCTGAGAGTTGATTTCGTAGGAATGTTATTTTAGTATGCTTGAAGCGTCGCGCGGCATTCGTGACATGCTAAGGCAGATTTTTCTGTGTACCTAGCAGGTGGGCTTTTCTTCGCCTCCGTTGTGATCCTCTCGACCACTTCCAAAGAAGCCTTTACCAAGTCCAGTGCCTTCCAGTGAGTGGGAGCTCTGACCCTGGCTCCATTGCAGCCACCAAGGGTTAAATGAGTTTAATTTTGCTCGTCAACCGAAAGTAAAATCTGAAGTTTGTCATATAGTGTTGCCATCTCTTGAAAGACATCTTGAATACGATCTTTGACAGCCGATCTATCATATGGCAAGGCGCTAGTCTCATCCTCTCGCTGAAGGTACGCAGTTACGAGATCGTAATCGCCTGTGTTAGATGCGTCGGATGAAAGTCTCTGAGATATAACCTTAATATGTTCCGCCCAAATTTTAAGCCGTCGCACAATGTTGGCGCGGCTAGAGATCGCTGCGGCATTATCCCTCGCGCTTGAAGCCGATTGAGGTTGTGGTTGTTCGAAAAGATCGAAAGCTAGACCACAAAGGCCGAGGTGGATGTCTTCGACGAGTAACGGATCAGGGAGAAACCAATCGGGATATCTCATCATCATGGACAATTTGACGTCGCGACGTGAAGTTTCGCGTTTTTCCCGATGTGTATAAGTGCCGAAATCATAACAGTTCCGCAAAGAGAAAGTTGATGGTAGCGGTGTATTAAGCTCTTTGTTGAGCAACCGGGGGCGTTGTCGACAAAGCAGAGATAACTGTGTCTCTACCTTGAATAGATTACAAATAAGTCTGCCTTGTTTAGCTGATGGAAACTTACATGGGATGTGATGTTGCAGGAATGCGAGGATAACGAACCTTTTCCACTCATCTATAAACATACCTATCCAAGGGCCGTAATCACCGGGATATTCGCTCTGAAGGATGCTCTGCGCACGGGATTGAATGAAGAAGCCAGTACTCCGCATGATCTCGATTAATCGACCACATAAGAGGTTGGCTCGTGAGGTAGTCCCGGCTTCCTATAGCTTAACGTAAGCGCTGTCTATATTAATTTGCATGGCAAGTACTGACCGCAAGGAGTAATCCAAAAATCACATTCATCAAAATTGATTGGTAAGTCTCGAGTTGTCTCACTGTATCTGGTATCCTTTTGCCTTCCACAACCGAGTCCTACACAGATGTCAACGTGCTGATGTCTTCCAAGTGCTGTATGAGAGCAGATACACGCACTGTTAGCTGTAGATAATGGTCCATTACTTTCTCATGAATTGTGACACTCAGATGTCTTTGGTCTGAGGAATGAGAAAAATAGGACCCAACCATCAAGACAGATGCTGCGGTGTCATAAGGCTTCTTCTTGATCTCGTAGGTAGCCGCAGTAATGATATGCCATCGATGATGAAAATGATTGACATAAGAGTCGAAGCAGTCTAGCATCCACTTTTCCATAGTGTCGGGGATATCTGTGTCGTGCAAGGGACTCGATCTGGGCGGTGATGTAGATAGTTCTTGAAGAATCATTTTTAGACAAGCCGTATCGTCAGGCGCCTCGGGCTCAGCAGTCGCCTCAACATGCAGACTTGGGGATGATACAACACCTAGAGGGTTTTGTGAGCTTGTGTTCATCATAGAAGATGAGCCACTAGTCTCTACTGCGGTTTCAGGTATCGCGTTGTGGGATGAGTGATAATCGAAACGTGTCCCGTCCCGTCCTTTCGTAACAGCACCTTTTCGAGCCCTCGAGCGACGCAGAGAATAGTGACAAGAGATAGACTTTTTCTTGCAAAATGTGCAATCAACGATTCCATTGCCATCGCACTTAGTCTTGTTTGCGCGACAAGCATCGCAAGCGCGTGGTCTGGCTGGAGGATGATCTTCATGAGTGTTCAAATGACGCTGAAGAACGTCTCTACCAATGAATGAGTTTAGACTTGTAGCAATAGCATTCAATATGCCAGATGCTCACTTGCGCCAATATAGCTGCCCACAAATGTGACATTTCTGTGGCTCTCCGTCATGAGTGGATTGATGACGTCGGAGATGTTCTTTACGCATGTAACTCTTCCCGCAGTCACAAACAAAGCGAGTAGTAGGAGCTTCGAACGACTGAGTCTCCAAGAAGTTCTGTGCATCGTCTCCGCTGGGCGCAGCTGTAGGAGGACTCAGTCAGCTACCAAAGCCCTAGAATATCATAGCCGTGGGGGTATAGCGGGTCATGATAGTGGGGAGATACATACTTCCATGATCACTCATCATGTTTTCTCATCTGATGCAGAACGGTGAAATCGCCAAGGTATGGGGATGCTACCAAAGTGGGTAGTTACTGTGATCTGGGCTAAATCGGAGATGATGGAGTTAAGGAAAGTTCCGTGGAGATATGAGTGCCACTAGCCTATTATGGGATCGGGGGCTTATTAACCAAAGACTTCATCGGCATTTATGTGGGCTGAGTTTCATGTCTTGGTCCTAGGGTAGGTTCCCCTTATGGAAACCGTTCGCCGAAAACCTTGATGTCGGTTGGTATATATAACCTCCTGAACTACCGCCTCCAATATCTCCTATTACTCAATCACTTTTTATTGAAACGAAAATATGGCAAGCATGAAGGCTCTAGTTGTGACGCCGAAAGACAAGCTTGTCACCGTCCAAGACATACCAATCCCTGAGCCAGGTCCTTTGGAGATCCTGGTCCAAGTCGGTGCCGTTGCCTTGAACCGAGTTGACTGGTTGTATACCGAGAACCCTGTCGCTGCACAGGATCGCCGTGTAGTTGGGAGTGACTTTGCGGGTGTGGTCACGAAAATCGGTACAGATGTCGAGAAACTGAATGATCCCCGTACCCAAGTCGGCACGCATGTTGCAGGTTTTGTCCAAGGCGGTAGGGTCTCACCACATAGCAACAAGTGACGCCTGTCCGTTTGCTAACGCATTCTTTCACTAGCCTGTTCTGTCAACGAGCGGCCAGGTGCATTTGCGCAGTACGTCTGTGTTGAATGGGATCTGGTGTGGCATGTTCCTGAAGGCATGCCTCTCGAAGAAGCCGCTAGTGTTAGCATGTGCGGTCTCACGGCAGCCCAAGGAGTTTTCAGCAGGCTTCAACTTCCGTGCCCCTTTGCTGAGACAGAAGGCTTCGGTAGGCTCGGGCTCAAGCCTGAGGACGAAGTCAATGTTCTCATTTACGGAGCGACCGCGTCTCTGGGCCTTTTTGCGGCACAGCTGGTCCGACTGAGCGAGCAGTTCTCAGGCACAAAGATCCGTCTCATTGGGGTGGCCAGCCCATCCAAGCACGACTTGCTGCGAGAAGAGCCCTACAAATTCGATGTTTTGATTGATTATCGCGACACTGATTGGCCCGAGCAAGTTCGCAAACTGGCGGAAGCATCCGGGGGTGTTCATTACGCCGTCGATGCTGTCTCTGTTTCCCCAACTGTGGAACAAGTCGATTCGATTCTGGCTCCTGATGGTCGTTTTGCAGTATATCGAAGTCCGGCTCTCGGAAAGTTCGATATCAACAAGCTGCAGCACAATCCCATAATTGGTGCCGTGTGGGAGGGCTTGGGTGTAGAGATTGGTTATCAAGGTGCGCAAGTTACTTGGGCAAACGTGCACAAGTTCATCTTAATGGCTGATAGATTATCGCAGGTGCCAGCATTCCAGCGAACCCAGAAGCACGCAAATTTGCTGCCGAATTTTTCGCGTTTCTCGGTTCGGATGCCTCGCAAGGAAAAGCGAAGTTGGCAGGAAACCCAATCCGCCAGATGCCTGGTGGCCTCGAGAAGATTGCTGATGGTCTTGCACTCGTATCTCCAAACAAGATACCTGGGGTTCGTCCGATTAGCGCGGAAAAGGCTGTCTACACTATTGTGTAGGGCGATACTTAGAGTCTAAGAATGCTTCCAATTGTGCCTAAACAGTGATAATCCATCTCTTAGTGAGCCCAAGTTTACCTTCTAACTCATCCCTAGCTCTTGTTGCACAAGTGACATCCATTCGTGGCCGCTTTTATGCTTATGATATATGGATCTATGGCCATTAATGTGCAAATTGACGAAGAGGGGAGATCGAGAACAGCCAGGAGTCTTCAAAAGCCTTGCGGGGGTTCCTGGGAAGAGCTAATGGCAGGTCCGTTAAGTCCGAGTCTAGGATCCCCATCTGGCCACGGACCCCTTGAAAAATTACAATTGCCGAGCTGCGTGCGGGCCAAGAAAGTGCCGAAAAGTGACCGATCTTTGTCGCCCGCAGCTTTGTTACAAATCAGTTTCAGAGGCATCGGAGCAAAGGTGGGCAGGCTTGCTAAAGCTGGACTATATAACCGGCATATCCAGAAGACCACCATGGCGTCGACTTGAAGCATTCATCAAAAATTTATTACTATCATCGCCGCCTCTCACTCTTTTTGCAACATGGCACGTATTTTCATCACTGGGTCTGCTGATGGCTTGGGTCTTGAGGCTGCTCGTCAACTCGTTCAACGCAAACACACCGTCTACCTCCACGCGCGCAACACCAAGCGTGCAGCTGACGCTAAGGCGAATTGCCCTGGCGCTGCAGGCATCTTTGTCGCCGATTTGTCACTTGTGTCGGAGACAAAGAAACTCGCTGACGAAGTTAATGCTGCTGGACCCTTTGATGCCATTATCCACAATGCTGGCATGCTCTACGGGCCGTTCCGAAAAACGCCTGATACGGAAATTCCGTCCATGGTGGCTGTTAATGTCCTTGCACCTTACATTTTGACTTGCCTCATAACCCCTCCGAAACGACTCGTCTTTATTTCGTCTCAGCTGCACAGCCAGGCCGATACTGGTGTCAAAGACATTTTCTGGCTGAAGCGAGGAGAGACCCAGTTTCAGGACTATCCCGCTTACTGCGACTCCAAGCTGCATGTAATGCTACTTGCCAACGCGGTAGCAAGACGATTCAAAGCTACGTCGGTTACTTCTGTTCACCCTGGATGGGTCGCCACGAAGATTGGCGGCGAGGGCGCACCAGATACGATGGAGGATGGCGTGCAGACATATATTATGCTGGCTGAAGGAGACTATGATCAGACCTTGACTGGAAAATACTTTGAGCCGAAGAAGCGGCTGGGTGAACCACTTCCGGAGTCTGGTGACGTCGATCAGCAAGAGAAGGTGGTCAAGGAGTGCGAGAAGCTTGCAGGATTAAAGCTCCCTGCGTAGTCAGGCTATGAACAGTCAGTTTAAGAATAAATGTGCGCTGATGAGGAAGAATGGATATGTTTGTGTGGCTTGCAAGATGTATGCGCAACATAGGTTGACAATGCACGTAGGAAGAAAATTATAGATTAGTGAAGAGCACTGCCCATTAACTTCACATATTGGGTCCTCAAGCCACCATATTTTCAACCGGCCGATGCTCAGACCCAGGCTGTGTCTTGCAGTATTGGGTTTTGATGCTGCTATGTGTCTCTTCGTGTGCTCTTTGATCCTGTGTATGGCGGATATGTCATTGAAAAAGAAGACGGGAATTATGCTCGTGCAGTACAGTACCTTGATGGCGAACCCGAAAACTCTAATTAGCGGATTCCAGGTGGAGGAGCCATTGGTCTTCGGCATTATGGTGGGCGAGGAGGAAAACACCAGTTTGTAAGCCCACCACTAAAGTGGCCGAGCCAATCTACTACGGCTGGGCTTCTCGTAAGCGTATCGCAGATATATAAGAGTTCTTGTGAATGCCATTTATCAACTGGGAAACTACGACGACAAAACCATTTTCCTCTCTTGAGTATCAAATCCTATTTATACTACTTTCACTACTCACTCATCGTCATGGCCTCCCAATTCGCAAAGGATCAGCCTGAAGGCTTTTTCAATGCCATTAAGCATGTGGCTATTGTTGGCGTACGTATTCTTATACTCGAATTTCAATGCTCTGACAAGATGCTAATTCTTCCCAAGGCCACAGGACAGATTGGAAAGGTGTTCACTGAGCATCTTCTCAAGTCGCCTGGGAACCAGACGGTCACCGCCCTTACCCGCAAGGGCAGCAAGATAGTCGTACCTGATGGTGTGAAGCTTGCTCACGTCGACTACGATGACGAGGCTTCGCTGATCGAAGCCTTGACAGGCCAAGACTTCTTGGTCATCACCATGGCCCTTACTGCACCTCCAGACACCCACAGCAAGATCGTCAGGGCAGCCGGAAAGGCAGGAGTTCCTTACATCGTGCCCAACGCCTATGGTGTTAACTTCTATGCTAACCCAAAGCTGCAAGAGGACATCGAAGCCCTCAAGTACATCTACGCCAGTGTCAAGGAGGTTGAGGAGGTTGGCTCCCAGTGGCTCGGCATCACACCCAACTTCTGGTACGAATACAGCCTGGGTGTTGGACCTTTTACCTACGGGTTCGACTTTCAGAACAAAACAGTCACCTTCTATGACGAGGGAAAGACCCGAGTCAACACAACCACTTGGCCCCAGACTGGACGTGCATTGGTCTCGCTGGTCAACCTCAAGAGGCTCCCGGAGGATGAAAACGACAAATTCACCACTCTAGCACAATTCGCCAACAAGCCCGTCTACATCAAGAGCTTCACTCTCAACCAGCGGGAGCTGCTCGATAGCGTCAACGAGCTACTGGGCCAGACTGACAAGGACTGGACTATCAACTACCAGCCTGCCACTGAGCGTTTCCATGAGGGGTTGGATGAGCTTTCCAAGGGAGTTGGCACTGGATTCCTGAAGGCCCTGTATGCTCGCTCGTTCTACCCCACTGGCGAAGGTATATTTGAAAGCCACAATAGCCTTCTGAGTTTGCCCGAGGAGAGCCTGGCTGAAGCGACACTGGCTTCGCATAACTGGGCTATTGCACAAGCCAAGAAAGCCGAGAAATAAGTTGCTTAAGGTTTAGATCCTATTAGTGATTTGAATTACATTTATCTCAAAACCCATTCGCGATGTCTTGTAGTAGTAGGTCCGGATGTTATCATATTGTGATTACTATGTTCTTCATCATTGTGGCTCATAACCTCTCTTTTGGCCGCTTCGTAGGCCCTACTATGATCACCGATTCTCAGACTCAGCCCTGCCACTGAAACCGGCTCTGTTGAAGCGTCTCTATGACACCAGTCGGCAGCGACCCCTTCTCCAGAATAACCAAGCCCCCGAACCGCGAAATCGTCTCTTTCGAGTGTTGCAGGCAAACCCACTGCTCGTAAGGCGCCATTTCGTCCCAATCCTCTGGGAGTAGGCCTGATAGGACCTTCGGCGGCTCGAGCGGTTTCGGTAGGGGCTCCTCACTGATATCCTGGAACACGGTTCTCAGCTTTTCCGACGTTCTCTCTCTGTGCCGCGTGTACTCCTCGAAGCTGAAGAAGGTGTTATCGTCTTCTAAGCCCATCATATAGGGGTAAGGTTGCACGTTGTAACCAAAGTCGTCGCACTGCTCATCCGACGACTCAAACGCCCTCTTCGCCGCGTCGTAGTCTAGTTTCTCCTCCTCAAGGAACTTTTCCATCATCGCTCCTGCATCCTCGGGCATTCCGTCGCGGTAAATATACGGTGTCAAGAACGGGTTTTGGAGACCCAGGCCTCCCAGAGCGACGGGCATGTATAGGAATCCGTCAGGCACGTCGGAAATACCGTACTGCTCGGCGAGAGCCACCTTCAGCTGGGCGCCAACGCCACCACGTAGGGAGGGAAAGAGTTCTTGTTGGATATGACGGAATGTGCTGAGAATAGCATCAACATGGGCACGAGAATAGCACCTGGCAAGAGACCCGAAGTTGGTCGTGAAGAAGTGACAGCCGTAGGTGTTCCATGCCCGGATCCAGTCTAGAGTGTTCATGCACGCGCCGAGTTGAAGGCGAAATTCATCAATGTGCGCGTCTACCTTGGCTTGGTCGATGACGAACCTGCCCGTGGCCGTGTCAAGCTTCAGGAAGCCCCAGGTGACATCACCTGAGGGGAGACCTACGGCCTCGTCAATCTGGCCACCGCGGTTGTCTGGATGGATAGTGGTGCTGCCTGTCTTTTCCTCGTTCAGCTCGAGACCAAACAGATTAGTGAACTCGTTTATGACTCGCCAGGCCGTGGCACACGTTTCGGCTGAGTTCCAGAGCCACATGTCGTCGTGAAGGCGGTAGAGGCGAGCACCACTGGCCCTCTGGTTGACGTCAAAGTCAAGACAGAAGAGTACAGACTCAGAGAAGAAATCGGCCAGGGGCGTACTGAGCGATATGCCCCTCTTGCGTGTCCGAGAAGGTGTGCCACGGGGGTCGTCTTTGAATCGAAGTGGACATTCGAGGACCTGACGGAAGAAGTTGATCCAGTATGGCTGCACGCCGAGGAACTCAAGAACAGCAAAGATGGACGCGTGAGGGAGGCTTGGGCCGAACCATTTGAAGTCGGAGCGTATGACGGTAGTCTCGTGGCCGAGCTTGTTCTGTACGATGATATGGGTTTGCAACGTGTGTAGCAGCTTCTGAACCACTGCGATGGGAGATTTGCGGTTATCGTCCAGGCTCTCCTTGTCATCGCCGTAGCTGCCTCGCTGTTCGTCTACTTCTCGGGGTAGCTGATCTAGAAAGATCTCATTGTTAAAATGCTCGTCGAGCAGGTTCGATAGAGAGTTGGTGATAGGCTTGCCCTCTGTCGACCCAAGGAAGTGCTGCCGACGGCGGGCTTCCTCTTTGCTTAGAGCAGGAAATGCGGGCTTCATCACCTGGCGCTGTTTGCAGAAGGTCTCGGCCGCCCGGCGCAGCACAACGCACCATCTCCTGCCGATGTAGTAGAGGAACAGGGACTGAAGAAGATCCTCGTTAGGGAAGAAGCGGTAGCGACCGTTTAGATGGCGGCGAGGCTCGACGACGCAATCACCATCCCATTCCCATGATGCCCGGGTCCGCATGCGCATGTTGAGGACGTCCGCGATCTCCCGAAGGACCACCTTGTTGCCTAGGAAGTCATTGAGGGTCATGCGCTTCTGGTCGTTCAAAAGATTGGTCCTGAGGAGTCCCTGGATGCAATGCTGCAGTGATTCTTCGTCAAAATGAGTTTCCAGGTCCCAGGTTTGCTGGGAAGACTTGATGGATGTCACGAGGTCGTTGTAGGCCTTTTTGACGTGGCTGGACCCTTCAGATTGAAAGAGGTTACTGAGATAAGCTTTGATGGCTTCCCCATCTACCTCCTTGGCAGAAAAGACGTACTCTTCCCAAACGGCGCGCTGCTCCTGCCTCTCAGCGCGTGGGACACGGAGATGGCTGGTGTCATATGCGCTGGTTGAGATACACTCGTCGATCAGCTTGGCATACAGCTCGGCGAAGCGGTGCTTTTCCGAGCAGGCGTCCAGCTCGTTACGCAAGTCATGCTCGTAGCTTTCTATGGCTTCCTGGGAAACGGAGGGGTCGTTTTTTGCCTGAAGGAGGAATCGCTGGAGAGTTTCGGTCGTGGGCTGCGACAGTGAAGAGGTGGTGGACAGCTTGGCAGCGCCGTCAGCTAGAATCTTGGCCCGTTTAGGGCTGGGCTCATCGTCTGCATCGCGCAGCAGCGCGGCCTTTGCGGACTCGTAGGCGACCTTCTGCCTGGCCAATTGGTTGAACTTGGTACGGGTAATGGAGTGGAGAGTGTTGGAAAAAACTTGGGATGGGGCCATGTTGACAGGTGCAAGTCAAGAGAGGTTCGGGCTTCTATATGGTGTTTGTGGTAGATGCCAGTCGTGAAGAAGCTCGAGGCTGAACAGGGTTGGCTAAAAGGACAAGCTGGGGGGATTTATACAACACAATTTAATCAAAAGTTTAGCCAAGAAGGTAAATTAGACCCACGCTTAGCATGCAACGGGTAAGATTTCGTCGTATTTTCGTATTCATACAAAGTCGTGATTGGACGCATCGTAAGGATTTACCCAGTAAGGGGCCGCTGCCTAGTACAACCATAAGCAAAGGTAATAGATCAGCTGAGGTCCCGGTGTGACTCATGTCTCATATCATATACCCATGGTTTCATCTAATCAAGATCCAGTGCTGTGGGTTAGTAACTGAGACTGTCACAATCAGCTAAGAATCGCGCTTAGCAGGACTTTTCATTTGGAGCCCCCCCCCCCAGGGAAACAATTGTCATTGCACGGTTCATGAAATATCTGGCAGCAATCTCTGAAACGACTTTCCTCCTTGCTTACTAT
Organism: Ascodesmis sphaerospora; assembly: GCA_027569015.1. Taxonomy (NCBI): domain Eukaryota; kingdom Fungi; phylum Ascomycota; class Pezizomycetes; order Pezizales; family Ascodesmidaceae; genus Ascodesmis; species Ascodesmis sphaerospora. Next base: position 61,742 of record JAPPUR010000048.1, on the reverse strand, counting down.
GAACAACGTATCCGCTTTTGGAGGCTGGAAGGATTTTGCGGAAGAATTTCCGGAAACCCAGTCATTGGTAGAGAGACTGCGCCGATCTACCTATGTTTCGGTCCATGTAACGTCGATTTTAATCTTTCCTTTAGCGTGCAATAGAAAGATCCTCAGGAGTAGAGGTTTTGAAGCGGTTTGCGCAAATTATGCTCACATGCGGGGAGTGGCTGGCAGTGTCTTCGACTGGTCCATCTCCCCAAGCAAGTATGCCATCATCCGAGGCTTGGTGACCACGTTAGAAGCCACGGAGAATGGCTAAATGCCCTGGCTAATTACATTACTATCTATCACAACACAGAAATGGGTCATTGGGGCATCGTCCTCATCAATGGGGAAACTGGGCGGGCCGCTCCCGTGGTGGAGGATAACACTTCAAAGGTGGATACGAAGGCAGCCGGGTTTGTCAGTATTGAAATATCTTCTCAAAAGGTACCTACTTCTCTATTAGCTACCAGATGGTGTATGGATATGACGAAATGGCTAGACGTGCCCCGTTGGTGGATGGCTCGACGACGAAAGGGTTAAGGAGGTTGGAAGCTGGTTGTGGCTCGCTGGCGAGAAAAGCGCTGAGGGTTACCTTTCTTATTACGGCTAAAGCACTAAGCTAAGACAAGGCCGAGGCTGAGGCCTCTGCGTATTAGCTGGACCTTGAGCTTCGTTGAAACGTTGTTCGTCCCGATACATGACAGAGATTGTCTACGGCCGAAGGCTAGATAGCTAGCACGCCTGATGACTAAAACAGTGTAGACTGTGCATAGAATAGAAAGGCCTACTCTTTAAAGCGGGCTGAGGTGTTTTGATCCCCAAGCAGGGCGAGTTTGTCATGACTCGCCCTGCCCCTAATGCACCCGTGGCCGTTCTTTTGGCCATTTACCCTGCTTTTGGTCCCAACAACGCCTTTAAGGAGACTATTGGCCATAAAAACAAAAGGTCCCGTGATAAACATGCCGCAGAATTAAAATATCATGTTGCAAAAGGCTGTAGCATAGGCAATTTCGAGGGCAATGTTCCGGAAATCCGGCAAAAGCCTGTCTCTATGGCATTCTGTTTTTCAGGGCACTGTTGAGTCGGATCGAAAGTGAAATTAAAACCCTAGAGAGTAGGTAAAGGCCGGAAAGAGATCCCTTCATTGCCCCGGAGACCCGCAATGGTGGGATCACTACTCGCCTCCACCAGGATTAAAGCGCGTTAATGACGCGGCTCTGAAATGGGAGGTGTGAGACCGTTCGTAATGCTCTGCGGCTGAAATATAAAATTAGGTCGGTAAACGTTGCCGCGGATCGTCAGACCCTGGAATAGCTTGTCTCGGAATGTGGGATGAGTCGAGGCTGTACCCGAGGTCTTTAGTGGGGATACGCGAGGATTTCTGAGTAGAGCATGGGCACCGAAAGACAGACGATGACGAATAACCTCATGCCCCTTGTTTAAAGTTCCTATGAGTAAGCGGCTTCAACGCCAGATTTGTAGAACAGTGACGACGACCAACACAGCCCTACGGAATCAGACCGTTCTTATTATAGCAGCTCACTGACAAAGCAGTGATCTAGTGATACATAGATAAGGAAATATCGTAAGTGGTTTTCAGGTGTTTTGTGATTGATATATTCGTGGGTGTTGCCCATGAGAAGACTTGGAGCCACATACATCACAAATCACAACCCCAGAGTCGAGCTAGAACGACCAAGCTCTTGAAACCAACTTCTGACCATTCGTTTCTTTAAACTGTCACATCATCAGAATGCGATTGTTTTCCGCCCTGGCCTTGTTGGCTCCAGCATCTTCCCGCATTGACGCTCGTCAGAACAGAGTTGCGAGATATGACCCTGACCTTGCTCTCGCCCTCGATTGTCGCTACCCAGAGATATTACATGATTGCTTGGCGTCCCGTGACCATGGCGTTGGAAAACAAGCTGAGAATGCCTGCTTCGTCGCCGCGAGCTGCGCCTTATTGGAACGCCCCGAGCAGACTTCAGATAGAAAGCTATGGGAGGGCTTACACCAAAGGAGACGGCGCCAGCAGACGCAAAGTCAGGAATCAGCCAGCCAGGAGTCAGGAACCACGGACAACGCGTCTGCTTCCTCTGCTGAATCCGTCGCAACCACCGAGGAACCAGCCTCAAGCTCTGCAGAGCCGGAAACCACGACAATTGAGGAATCGACTGCAGCATCAACATCCACAGAAGTAACGTTGCTTTCGTCGGCGCAGCCAAGCAGCCAGCCATCAAGCACCTTGCCATCGAGCACTCTGTCATCAAGCACAAGTAGCACGGAAATGGAGACTACCACTTCAGTCGGCGCCTCGTGTTATTCCACGACCATCAAGTCTACTACAGTTTGTCCTGTAGAGTCTTCTGACGGGCAGGAATCAACTCTTGAATGTTATTCCACAAACATTACAAAAAGTGCCTGCTCTCCTGGGCTTCTGTGCACAACCGAAGGAACCTACGGACACACTATCTGCATGGAGATGCAGAATGAGATCGGGCTTGCGGGAAAAATCATTGCGACTTGTTTTGGATCGGCTATCGCTGTGTGTGTTGGGACACTGGGCGTGCTTATCTATCAGGATAAGCGCAAGCAGCGAGAGCTTGCGGAACTTATGGAAGCGAGAATGCGCCGAAGGGAGAGGCGTTGACGGATGGGTATCCACGACCAGTTGAGAGAAGCCGGAGATTGGTCCTTTGGTACGGCTATAAATGAACGTTTGCGCAGTGTCATAAGAACTCGTCCTTTTTAACTTAAATGTTCCCTGCTTAGCTCTGCAGTCTAGAACAAACTTTGAACCAGGTATCTCCAGTAACGCCTAGTTCTATTCGATGAGCCACGCTGGTCCAGCTCAAGGGAACGGGATCAAGGACAATGTCAGCGGTTCTTTAAGGTTCGCATTGTGGGTTGGCTCACGGTTGTGAGCTTGACTACGCTTCTATTTTTCTAATTTTCCTTCTTGTAGCTCCATTTACCCTGAGTTGAGGTTAGGAAGTACGCTCGGGTATGGATAAAAGCTGCGTTCGCGTGGTTGTTGCTTCCTGTGTTTCCTCCAAGCTACTATGGACATGGCACCCGGATATAGGGTCGCAAGTTTGAGTCACGATCTCCTTTGTGAAGAAGAATAATTTCTCTGCTTCATTGGTCTATAGTCGTGCGCCTACCAAAACGGTAAAATGAGTCCCCTTGACCGCGAGCAATTGTCCCCCCTCCATGGCTCTTTTTAAAGGCTTCCAATCCTCGAGGGTTCCTGACTTGCCGCTTACAAGTGCATACGAGCGCGATACCGATCATCAATGACAAGGTGGCCAAAATGCCATTGTACGGAATCCACACCAGAGGTCCTTTCGGGCTCTTAAGCCAAGGATCTTCGCGCGACCCCATAGCAAACCAAAGCACTATTATACAGATCGTAAACATCTGAGCCAAAAAAAAGAAACATCAAGAATGGTGCTAAGTTTAGCGAGTCCCAGTATTTTGTGATGGGAGACGTATCGCATTCGGAGGATGACCATGCTGGAGACCCAATAAATTGCTGATGGCCACGGCCGTAGAACCTCCAGCACACAAACCCTATACCACAGTCAGAATTATCCACAGAAAGGAAACCAACATATAAGAACTAATATAAGCCTATAAACAGGGTAGGACCGGGCTAAATTGGGAAATCAATATGTATTAGGCCAAATAGGGAATGTTAGAAATTGGCTGCGCCGAGAATATAATATATTGATGTTCGCGTGCCCGGATTAGAACCAGAACCGTTTATAGATTCCTTAAATACAAATTGTGAGATAAGGAAGCAAGCCACCAATTGGTCAGATGTCACTGACAGACTCGAAGTGCCCCCTTTCCCTTGGCCCCCCCCCCTGACATCAATCATCATGCTCTCGCTCCTTCGGTGCCAAAGACCTTTCCAAAGCCGCAACAATTTGATCAACTTCCTCCACTGTTATGTCTTCTGTTAGATCCTGTGAAACATCATGAAGTCAAGTGCAAAGGTTCACACATACTCGTGTTATAGTGAACCAAGCTAACACGCACAACACCATCGTCGCTGAGACTGAGGATCTGCTCAATCAATCTCTTGGAAAAGAAGTGGCCCCATCGAATGCCGACATCGGAGATTGTTTCAACGGCCTCTACCACGCTCTGCGAGGACTGTCCCTCAACCGTGAAGCTTATCGTGGGCACGCGGACGGAGCTCTTCGTTGATGTCTCACCGTATACCGTGATTTCGGGCCGTGATACGAGGTACTCGATAAGTCGTGTCTGTAGCTTCTCTTCATGCTCTGCGATGTCCGCCCACATCTGCTTGGGGTCCTTGCCGAAGTACGCCACAAGGGGTATTATAGCCTGTGTCAGCTCATAACTAGCCCCCGCCAACTCCAGCTTGTCCATCAGGCTGCCGGACGGGTTGAAATAGTGTCCTAGCGATCTGAGCTGTGCCTGAGCCGCCTTAGATCCGTACAGCAAGGAGATGTGCGGCCCGTAAACCTAGAGCCCGGACAGCAGTAGTTAGCCATGCTGCTCTCCTCGTGATCTAAAAAGTCAGTATCTTGTGTGAAATGACTTACTTTGTACCACGAGAAGGCGTAAAAGTCGGCTCCAATTTCCTTTACGTCAACGGCTCGATGAGGCGCGTAAGAGACGCCATCCACTGCCAGCAGGGCGCCGGGAATCTCATGCACAACGGCTGCAATGGCTTTAATGTCATGGATTGTACCAAGGATATTGCTACAATGCGTGCAGGCAACCAGCCGTGTCCTGTTCGTCAAGAGGCTTCGTAAAGAAGCCGGGTCTAATTTAGGGTTTTTGCGGTCAGAGGGTGTCCACCACTTCACTGTCGCGCCGGTAAGGGTGGCATAATGAATCCATGGGTCAATGTTGGATTCATGGTCAACCTCGGAGAGAATCAGTTCGTCTCCAGCTTGCAGTTTGAGAGCTGCGGCGAGGTTGCGCAAGACCTGTGTTGTCGAGGCACCAATCACTGAGCCGTTAGTCCACAAGTGGCTTACATAGTAATTCCTGCGACAGAGTTCTAGACCAACCTATCTCATCAATCCCGGCATTGATGTACTTGGAGGCTGCCTTGTATGCGTTGTCGAAGATGCCAGTTGATTGGATTGACGTCTGGTAGCTCGCGCCAAGCTGGACATTGGTCTCGACAAGGTACTGAGCGATGCTGTGTGCTTCAAGTCAACGCATGATCGCAGTGATGAGACGAAATTGGACTACCTGCCTTTTAGCAACAGCTCCGAGAACCTGGCTACCGCCGGCGTTGTCCCCGAAAATTTGTGCTTTTGCCAACGCTGGGAACTGCGCCCTGGCATTTTCGACAGAGAAGCTTGAAGACATCTTGACTGGGGGTAAAGGGCTAGTGAGTGAGTGAGCGGGGGCGTGGATTTCAGGAATTGTAAGTGCCGATAAACAAAGAACGGATGGCATTGAGAAGTTCGATCCCAGCAAGGCCCTCTTGTAGTATGTTCTGAGCCCTGGGCATAGAGGTACGAGGAATCTCGCGCTGAGGACTGCAGGGTTTGTGAACTCTAGCTATTGAAGCTTAGGATATGCAAGGTCAGCCGCAGTCTGCGCGGTCTGCTCTCATCTGCAAGGTCAGACGCTAGACTCTTGGCAGGCAATAGAGTTTTGCAGATCGATCCACCGTCGAGGGGCAAGGCGAGGCGGTCTGAACAACCCCTGCCCAAGTTCTCCGACGGCTTCTTACTCGGCCTTGTTGTCTTGTCTTGTTCAATCGTAGATGATGTGAATCGGCCTCGAAATCGCTCCGGCGTTGCCTTTGGTCCGAAGATGGGTGTCATCATGCTCTATGACTCCTGGGGGTACCGCATGTCATTCTATGCGCCCTTCCCACGCCTTTGGTATCTGCAGATTGTGCAGTGCAGGGTACCGGTGACCGTTTGAAGTAACCTCTACTGCGGGGGCCATGCTTCCTCATGCTCCAGCTTCGTCGGTCTGTGCAGAAGGTCAGCTATGTTGTTGGGTAGTGAAACTGTTCAGACAGCGAAGAGGGAAAGCTCGCTGTTGTGAAATAGGTCCCACTCGATAAGTATATAAAGGGCGATGATTTGTGGACGAGTGGTGGAATTGCTTGATCAAAAAGTCTTACGAGACTGTCCAGGCACTAACAAACATCAACATCGCTCTACTGGTCTCTTCCCGATCTGACTTTGGCTTCAATGGTCTAAAGAGAACCCGTTACCATGAAACAAGGTAAGGGTGCCACAACCAGCCCTCCATAATGTCCGAGTTGTTGTTAAACAGCCCGGTTAGAAATCGAGATCGGAGGTGCCCGCGTACAGGTCGCCCCAGTCGACGACAGTTCGGAAGCCTCCACCGCGTTTCGCCACCTCATTGTCAAGCTCGAGCGCTCTCAAGTTCTAGCACAGATCCCTCGGGGAGTACCGCAGGTTCGACGGCGCGTACAAGTTCTCGTGTCTGTCGATTTCGACGCGGTGTCAGCTTGGATTGGCACCGGGCAACATCCTCACAACTGTCTTTCCGACTTCTCCGCGGGCATCTTTGCGGGTCGTGTTGGGGTGGGCCGCCTTCTCCGGGTTCTGGACCGTGTCGGCATATCAGACAAAGTGACGTGGTTCATCCCAGGACATTCCATGGAGACATTTTCCCTTGAAACCAAGAATATCGTGGACTCGGGAGCGGAAATCGCGCTTCACGGATATTGTCACGAAGACTGCACACAACTCAAGCCACAACAAGAAGAAGACATCCTGGACAAATGTATTGCTCTCGCCCAATCCCTAACCGGGAAGAAGCCAGTGGGGTTTCGAGCTCCCCTTTACCGGATCGGCCATGAAACCATTAGTCTGCTCGAGCGCAAGGGGTTCCTGTACGACACTTCCCTGAGCGGGCACGATGCTCAGCTATACTACCTTGACGCTGGCTTTCCTCTTGCTACTGTTAACTATTCTGAAGCAGCCCGGACGTGGATGAACCCTTCGCCCCAGCCGCGTCAGATTTCTGTAGTTGAAATACCTGCCAACTGGTACATGGAGGACATGACGCCCATGCAGTTTCAGCCCAACGCGACCAACTCTCACGGATTCGTCACCACTCAAGCCATAGAACAGATGTGGAAAGACCGCTTCAATTGGCTCTGGAACTGGGGGCCAGATGGCAGTGGGCCCGGAGACTTTGTGTTTCCCCTAGTTTTGCATCCTGATACGTCCGGAATGGCTCATGTTGCTGGCACCATTGAGGGAATGCTTGGGTGGCTGAAGGCATGGGGGCCTCAGGTGGAGTTTACAACATACGAGAAGGCGGCGAGGCAGTTCTTGCAGGAGGATGATGTCGCTGCAGCGTAGGCACCTCGGCTAGGCAGCCCCTGCAAAGCCTTTGGGACGTCCCCCGCGATCGAAACACGTGCCGTGGGGATGGCGGGTCGGACGGTGGTCTGATTTAGGATATTGCTCGACTGTGAGAGCTATAATAGATGCAGCATAGACCGGAGATCCCGCAATGTAACCAAAGCCATCTCATATACGAGGCCAATAGTTGATCCCCACGAGATGCTTGAATGTAGGTGGTGTGCTACTAGGACAAGGTAGCTGTTTGGTGACGAGATTCACACTTGCCTTGTGGTTTCCAAGTGATTCTACATTGATTGGAGAACAAGTGTGGGCTGGGCTGCATTGTCAGCCGTTAAGAACTATGCATTGTCAGGACTTTGAAGAGCGTTTCAGGTCTCGAGATTGGAATGATCACGATGGAGCGTGCATGTGACGAGGGGAGAGTCATTTGTATAGAGTCAACGGAAGGAGAAAATAAGATATAACGATAACCAAATATCGTCATGTTTGGGTATCCTCAGCTTCAACCGCCCCAAAAACAACTCTGAGCCTTCCTGCGAATCGTCAGCACACCATGGATTCTATCCAGTATCCCCTCTCTACTAGCAACCTTGTGCTATGTGCTCTATCGGGCCTAGCAGCCGGATTCGTGCTTGCCTTATACCGGGTAATTAAGAACCGACACATTCCTGGTCCATGGCCCTGCCGGATCTCCCATCACTACATTACACTGTTTGACCTGTTTCGGCAGCGGCCTCAAACCGTGGCCAAATGGCACCAACAGTACGGCCCTTTTGTTCTGATAGCACCCGGCCAGGTCTCCATCGCAGATGTGAATGCCATGCGAGACTTGTATGGCACCTCTAGACGAAACCCTAAAAGTGGCTACTTTGATCACTTCATCTACCACAACGCACGATCAATCTTCGCCGAGAAACAATACGAGGACCACCGGCACAAGAGGGGACTATTGTCGTCCTTTTACCAGGCCACCTCTGTCTATAAGCCGGATGTTCAGCAGCCTCTTCGTGACAGGGTGTTGGCCGCAGGGATCCGCATCCAAGAGGCGCTCAAGCAGGACGTCAGCGGCGACAGTATTGTCAACATCTTTCCCATCATCAACCACTTCGCCTGGGACAACACCACAGCGCTGGTTCTTGGTCCACGCCACTGCTCACATGCAGTCCAGGGCGACGAATCTGACGGTGACCTTTTAGCGAGACTCAAGAACATCGAACTGTGGGGCGCCGTCAAGCACAACCTCCCTCTCGTCTTCCATGCCATGGAACTGGCCACGGCAGTCTACACCAGGTCGACGAAGTACTTCTCAGCTGAGCGCGACCTCGATACGTGGGCCATGCAGCGCCTTTATCAGGCGACATCGGACCCCAAGGTTTCATCCGACCGCTCTGTGGTCCAAATTCTACACGGTCTCCGACGCAGTGGCCGCTCTCTCTCTGATGATTACTTGGCAAGCGAGGTTATTGACAACTTGTATGCCGGCCAAGCCACAGTCACCGTGGCGCTGACCTATGCCGTCTATCACCTAAGCCGAAACCCGTACTGGCAGTCAATGGTTCAGAAGGAGCTTGATGACCTGCCACGAGAACTGGACAGTCTCCCGGACTGGACTGCTTTGAACAAGATGCCCATTCTCGAAGCTTGCGTGCGTGAGTCTTATCGTCTCAACCCCGTGGCTAGCGGACGAGCCGAACGGGTCCTCGCCAAGGACACACGTTACGGCGAATTCTTTCTCCCCCAGAATGTGAGTTCATGGATCTACCAGTCCCTTCAAACCATACAGAAATCAATACAATGGTTCTATACACTCTTCCCTGACATTCATCATTTTCAAATTAGACCATCGTCTCCGCGTCGACCATCGCGCTCCATCTTGACCCCGAAGTATGGCTTGACCCACTCGAATTCAACCCGCGACGCTGGCTAGATGCCACGCCCGAGGAATTTCTGAGACTAGAGCGGTCGTTCGTTCCCTTCGGTTACGGTGCAAGACTGTGTCTCGGCAAAGCCTTTGCGAATCTCCAAGTGAAGATGTTTGTGGCCGGCATTTACTCTATGTACACCACGCGGTTGGAGGCGTCGGATCAAATCATGCACCAGTGGGGCACCCAGGATGCCCTTCCCAAGGGGCTTAAATGTAGGCTTCGCTTTGAGAAGAGGAAAGATATAGAGTAAACTTTTCTTTAAGGTATTAGATAGTATTTTATTAGAGAAACAGAACATACTAAACCACACAGCCAAAAGGAAGAGAATTCCATATGGCTGATTTTGGGTTCTTTTAAAAGAGAGATCTCACGCACTTTCTCGTGGGGTAAATATAATATAAAATAACGGGAATGGTTTATTAATTAATATAAGAAGGTAGAGGCATTCCACTTTATGCAATAGACCTAATTAACCATTACGCTAAAAAGATCCATAAGTAACCGCAATTACTCGTTATAGTTGCCCTGTCTCACACCACTTATAACGGCCTTGTGACAGGCCACGTTATAATTAAATTTTTATAGTTTTTTTTTATTTAATATTAATAATATCTATAGTTTTATAATATCCCTTATAATAGTAACTTATAATATTTGCTTTTATTTTATACTTTAATATTATTAAAATATTTCTATAAATATTTACTTAACCTTAGATCACATAGATCTAAATCTATTTAGAGCGGTCTTGACTGATTCTGTTATAACTGAGATATGCCGTATTTTATCTTAAAGGGGTTAGAATAAGTCACGTCTGGTAATATACTTAAGGGTATGAAGTGTAACCAAGTTGTATTAATAGCCGAGGTAGCTAGGTATCTATCTAAGGTGTAACGATGGCTCGTATATGTATGAGAGTGAATCTGAATAGATCGTGGTAATCCTGGATCACGGGTGATCCCTGGATTACGGTGATCCATGAAAGAAAGGCGTGATCCTCCTGTGATAGACTGGTGGGAGAGACGTTTTATGGGGTAGACTTTTGGCACGTGATGGGGCCGTGGCCAAATCGTAACAATAAGAATAGTAAAAGAAAATACAACACTTAAACCCTATAACTATAGTGTTCAAAGTGTACAGTCATAAACCTAGGAGGGTGACTAAAAGAACGCTGTCTTGGCCGGCCGTAAGCCAGCACGACGGAAAACTGCGTTGGTGATCGAGGTGGTGTCCACCTGGCCTGATGATGCGAAGAAGCCGATGTTCTTGAGGTATTGGAGACTGCGCCTGACACGGTGCAGAGTCTCATCTTGGGAGCATACGGGGGCCCCGTCCATGACCTGCGGTATGCCGATAGATCCTTGGCTCCGCTGGAGGAAGCTGAAGATGGGATAGAGGGGATGGCTGGGGCCTTGGCTATCCATGCTATCCTCAAGAGACCGGAGCCACTCTTGGCTAGGCATGGGGCGGAGGTTGAACCCGATTTCATCAATAAGTAGCTTCCATAGCTCCTTTACGGGGACACCGTCAACGAAGCGGATAGATGGGGGGCTGATTGCGGCGGCAGAGGCTGGTAGCATACAAGCATCCGCGGTGGCCGTGGCGATCTGGTCGCTGCCGGCGACGAGAAGCCAGGCGTTAGGGTCTTTCGCCTCATCAACGTTATACCCACCAATGCGGACAGCCGAGGCTATGACTCGCCACAGGAAATCATCGAGGTTGGAGACGCCATGTTCTCCGTCGCCAATGATGAGGCCCGGCTTGATAACAACGGGCGTAGGGAATGTCCCGGAGCGATCGCGACGCAGCCGTTCCCCGTGAGAGCGGACCAGCATTTCGGCGACGAATTTTGTCTGTGAGTAGCCATCGCTATCGTGGAGGAGGTCCAGGATCTCGTCGTCCGTTTCGTTCGCGCCGGCAAAGTATCCGCCAGTGACGTAGGCGAAGCGCGGAGGCGATGGGGCTGTCGACAAGGCGGAGAGCAGGTCAAAGGTGCTGCCTACATTGGCGTCCTTGATGTCGCGGTAGCTGAGATGCCAGTGGACGACAGCGCCGTTGTGGATGATGGCTTCAATGCTACCCCCGGCGATCAAGGCCCAACGTGTGGCGTCAAGTCCCAGGTGCGGTTTACCCAGGTCGCCGCTCCATGCCGTGAGGCGGTCGGCTAGGTCGGGTTGCCACCACTGTCCCTTGCGGGCGACGTCCATCATTCGTTCCTGAGCCTGGGTGTCGTCCTCTGCGCGGACGACACAGAATACCCTCTTAACTTCGGGCCGGAGGAGGAGCTGCCTGACGATTTGGCTGCCGAGGAACCCGGTGGATCCCGTCACAAGGAAGGTCGATGGCGTTTGAGAGGGGTTATGCTTGCGCATCTCCAGCACGGGCAGCTGTGATAATCTCTGGTCAAAGTGTTGGTATTCCGCGCGCAGGTCGACAGCCGCTTCCGTCGTGGGTGCTGACGCTGCCGTGACAGGCTTGGCCATCGACAGACTGGCCTTCTTTTCCCCAATGAGGGCGGCAATTGTCCGGATGCTTGTCTCAAGAGAAAGCAAGGTAGCCAGGGAAACAGTTACGCCAAAGGTCTTGCGGATCCATGCGGAGAGTGTGATGGCCGAGATGGAGTCCAGGTGGCACTGCATCGGCACAATATCCTTGCCCACAAAGTCTTCTGGCTTACCGGTGCCACCAGGGGTGTCGCTGAGAAGCGTGCTCAGCTTACGGCTGACCTGTAGGGCGACCTTCTCGCTGGGATCAAGCTCGCTGACTGCATCTGCAGCATGAATTTCCTGATACGTCTCGTCGTCGATATTCTGGACCCAGGACTGCACCGTGGGGAGGTCAAGTTTCCCAGATATCATGGTTGGGATGCTCTGCACAACAACCCAGGTAGATGGAACCATGTACGAAGGAAGCCGTTGAGTGAGAACATCGCGGATGCGGCGGATGCTCTCGGCCGCCCGGGGGCGCATAGATGGGGCGATGAGATGTATACTTTCGTGGGCGGTGGTAGCAGTGGTAGAGGAAAAGCCTTTGAGCTCAAGAACAGCTGCAAGGCGCCTGCGGAGGGGCCCCTCTGACGGGCTCAAGACGATTGAGTGTCGGATTGCATCAACGGTTGCTAAGTGGTGCTGGATCTCGCCCAACTCGATGCGTTGGCCGTGAATCTTGATCTGAGTGTCTTTGCGGCCGACGAATGTCACAGAGCCGTCAGTGTTAAGGCGCACCAGGTCGCCGGTGGCATAAAAACGCGTCTCAGGGGTGCGACCCATCTGCAGCGCCCAGGCGAGACCGCTAACAAAGGCCTCGGCGGTTTTGGTAGGATTGTTAATATAGCCACGCGAGAGCGTTGGGCCTTCGAGCAGGAGCTCACCGATCGCCCCAATAGGAACGAGACGGTGCATGTTGGCCGGCTCCGTCACCCAGTGCGTACATCCCGACGGGTAGCCGATGTTGGACGGCTCGGTAGATCTCGTCACATTCGATAGGCCGGATGCCATGACGGAGCATTCGGAGGGTCCATAGGCGTTGCCCAACTGGACCCTGTCGGCCCAGATATCGACGTCCTTCTGGGACATAGGCTCGCCGCCGAGAAACAAGGTCTTGAGAGTGGGCACTAGCTCAGGGCTCATGGTCCGGACAAAGGAAGACGTGAGGATGGCCCAATTGATGTCCATTGCCTTCATTACGCGCGGCAGGTCGCTGACCATGTCTTGTCTTCGCGGTATGCAGACGCACCCGCCCACAAGTAGGGGCGTGACCATCTCCATCATGGTGGCATCGAACATGAAGGAGGCGAACTGCAAACAGCGAGACTCGGGTCCGATGGACAAGAGCCGCACCTGTGCCAAGGCACTGCTGCAGTACGCGCCGTGTTCAATAATGGCGCCCTTCGGCCTCCCAGTCGTGCCCGACGTAAAGATTATGTAGGCGGCACTGGAGCTCGGAATATCAGGGAACGGACCATCGAAGGCAGGCAAGGCGGTGATGACCTCTTTGCTGACGACAATGGAGCTGATGTCCCAGCCAGCGACCATGGTCCTGTACGTGGGTGAACAAAGAACCATGGCTGTCTTGGTTTGCTCCATCATGCTCTGTATACGTTCCTTCGGCGCTTCTGGGTCTAGGAGCAGGAAGGCGGCGCCCGCCTTGAGGATGGCGAGGAAGGCGACGGCGACCCAGGCAGTTTTCTCAAAGTACATTGCAACAAAACTATCAGGCTTGACACCTTGTTGAAGGAGAAGGCCAGCCAGGCGCGACGATGCGTTGTCGAGCTCGGCGTACGTGAAGTCCCCGTCCCACGCATGGATAGCAGGTGCCGTTGGTCGACTGCGGCACAAGTCGCCGAACAGGTCATGAATACGGCTGTCGACGAGGGGGGGAAGGCGATTGCCCCAGGACTTGAGCTGGGCCATGTGCTCTGTCGGCACGAGATGGATTGAGTCGACAGCATGGCCCGGAGTGGCTTCGATGGCCCGCAGAGCTTGAAGCAGACTCTGGGCAAGGTTATTGGCTTGGGTCTCGGACAAGAATGAGTTCCAGTAGTGAATGGAGAAATCGATGGTGGTGTCGGCTTCCATCACGTTGAGTGTGGCATCGAACTGATTCATAAGTCCCCGTGTCAGTTTTCTGCCGCCTTCCCAAGCTTTTGACCGGAAAGGTTCTACATACCTCTGTGGGATCAGCCCCCCGAATGGAGCGGAAGGAGATTGGGGGGTCCTGGGCCTTCCCAGGACCGCTGGATGTGGACAACTTCTGGAAAGACAAGACCGTGTTGAATAGCTGTCCGCTAGGCATTTTGAGGGCGTGCTTGATATCGGCCAGCGATGCGTGCTGGTGCGGTAGACTGTCCAGGTAGGTGCCGAAGAGTTGTTGCAGGATGGCCGCAGCTGTGTCGCCCTTGTCAAAGACGACGCGGGAGACGAGCATGTTGATGAATGGCCCTACAGCGTCTAAGAGGCCGTTGAGCTCGACATCCCTGCCCGATGACATGTAGCCAAAACAGACGTCCTGGAGGTTGGTGTAGGAGCGAAGCACCAAGGCCCAAGCGAGCTGAAAGATGCTGGCCACGGAAATGTTCAGCTGCTTCGCCAAGGCACTGAGACGGGCTCCGAAGGGGACCTCAGCGTAGAGGTGGCACATTTCGCGTGGACCCGTCGGTTTAACGCCATCGGTCAGCCGTGGAAGACGACAAGCCACCGCGCCCTCGAGCTGGCCCGCCCAGAAACGTAGGGATGCGTCGAGGGAGGTCTTCTGGATGTGGGCGACGTAGCTCGAGTAGGACGTGCCGGCGCCCATGGGGAGGTCGCTAGCATAGGCGCGAGCCCAGTCCCGGATGAGAATCTGCAACGAGGCCGCATCGATCAAGGCGTGGCTGATCTGGAAGTGGGCGTAGACCTTGCCTTCGGGGCCGGCACAGATGGCGAGGCGGTGTGCGGGAACATTGGGATCGAAGCTTCCACGAGCCGAGTCCCAGAGCTCTTTCATTACAAAGTCCTTATCCTTCTCATCATCGTAGGTAAAGCACATGATGGGCGGATGGAACTTCTTGAGGACGACCTGGTCGAAAGGGGTGTCATCGTGGAGGCCGCCGATGAAGACGGTGCGGAGCATCGGATGTCGCTGCACGACGCGGTGCCAAGCACGCTGGAGTCGAGACACGTCAACTTGTGCGCCATAGCCCTCGGAAGGTGTGATCTCCCAGACGGCATGGACGTCATACTGTGAGGGGTCCTTGGACTGGCTAAGAAGGATGCCGCGCTGCATGGGTGACGTGGGGTACACATCCTCCACTCCCTCCGCGCCGTTCTGCGAGATGACTGCCAGTGTCTTGTTGAGTGGGGTAAGCTGCTCGTGAGAAATGGGCAGCAGGGGCACGTCACTCTTCGTGAGTTGCGAGGAGGCCTGTTGCAGTGCAGAGGTGACCTCGTTCAGTGCCTGCTCGTACAGGGCAAACCACTTGGCCAGCCTATCCTGGTGCTGAATCCCTGCGTTGTAGTTCCAGGACACGGTCAGGGCATTCCTCTCTACTACGGCAGAAATGTCGATCACGGAGAGGCGGGCAGCAGAGAGTCTGACGTCTGTGGGGCTCATAGACTTTGGAAGTGACTCGAAAAGGCCGTCGGCACGCTCAAGCTGTTGGAAGCGACCGAGATAGTTAAAGAGAATCTCCATCGGTAACTTCTGCGACTCCTGAAGCACCTTGACTGTGAAATAGGGCACACCCAGGCCGGGCACAGCTCGTCGGATATCCTTGACCCGGATGACAGAGTCAATGTAGTCGTCTCCGTGGGCGGCGAGCACGAGGGGCACGATTGCAGTGAACCACCCGACCGTTTCATGGACTGGGGCCGTCGCGTCTTCCGGGTGGTCTCTACCGTGCGTCTCAGTGTGGAACGTGGGCGTCGCCCGGCCAGGGAAGACGATGGAAAAGGTATGGGCAGCCATGGCTAATAGGACATCGAGGACGTCGGCCTTCAGGCTCTTATCAGCAGCATGGAGAAGGGCGTCGGTTAGAGAAGGGTCGAGGGTAAAACCGCCCTGCACCAAATCCGTGAAGTCGTTGGATGATGATGCGTCTATACCCCAGAACCCCAGATCTGGCTCTGATGTTGCAAACGGCAGGGCCAGAGGTGCCGATGCGTGCGTCTTGGTGTAGCTCTGGAGGCTGCGAACCCATTTCTGGTACGACCAGGACGCCTGTGTATTGGGTAATGGCTTGCCAGTAATGAGCTGCTCGAGATCTCGGAGCAGTGTCCGCCAGGACACGAGGTCTACGACAAGGTGGTGGGCAACCAGGAAGAGAGACGAGACTTCTTGGACACGGATAAACCTGGCTGCAAGCATTGGGCCGGTCGTGATGTTGAGGCAACGTTCCGCCTCGAGCATGATGCTCTGGGCCTGCTTCCAGGTGAATGCAGTAGTACTGGCAAAGGAGAGGGCCTCGTCGGCGTTCGGGCTCACCGTCTGTCTCCAATGGCCGTCTGTAGAGTTCTTCTCAAAGCGGGCGCGGAGCATCGGATGACGACGCACTAACTCTAAAAGAGCTGAGTGAACCACAGTGTCTGAGGTAGGGCGCCGCAGTTTGAGGAGCATGCTCTGATTGTAGTGGTTCTCGCCATCGGGGAACTGTGTGAGATGGAGTTTCTGGATGGGAGAAAGGGGGAAGGGTGCGAATTCATCCTCCTCGTTTTGTGCCTTGGTATTCCCATGGGCAGGAGCCGTGACAACATCTAGTCTGTTTGCCTTGGCCGCCATTACGGTGATGCTGGCGCTCTTGAGGATGTCCTTGACGCTCAGGGAGAAGCCTTGCTGGCGGCAGAGGGCCGTGACCTGCATAGCGGTGATGGAGTCGCCACCTAGGCTAACGAACGAGCGGTGTACTGGGACTTGCTGGAGTGGCCGGTTGATCACCTTGGCGATGACCGCATGAATGGCCTTCTCAATTTCTCCTGTAGGCAGAGAAGCTTCATGCGTCTCGGTGAAGCTCATGATTTGGTTGTATGTCTCATCCGTCATGTTATCAACCCATGCGGCCACACGGCGGGCCTCAATCTTTCCTGAGGAGTTGGTCGGTATGCTGCTGACGACGATCATGGCAGACGGTTGCATGTAGGAAGGTAGCTTGTCGCCGATGAAGTTCTGGATCTCGGATACCATGCTCTGGGCCTTGATCTGGTCCTCTCGCTTCTCGAGTAGCTGCAAGGACTTGTGCTGGTCTTGATCGGTGCCTAAGTCCCGGAAGGCCAGGACAGCCACGATCTTGCCGGCGAACCCGCCCCTAGATCCAAGCACTAACGTGTGCGTTGCGATCTTGTCGTGCGCGGCGCCGATCTGGGAATGAATCTCGCTAAGCTCGATGCGCTGACCGCGCACTTTGACCTGGGTGTCCTTGCGGCGCATAAAGCGGAGCTTGTTGCCTTTTCCTTCAGTACTGTATGAAACCAAATCGCCAGTTCGGTATAGACGGCCTTCTGGGAGCCAATGGAGGCCAGATAAGAAGGCATCTCGCGTCTTATCGGTGTCGTTGAGATAACCGCGAGCTAAGATGTGACCGTGGATCAGCAGCTCACCGACGGCTCCGACGGGCATCAGAATGTTAGGATCACGGGGGTCCACAACCCAGGCCTTACAGCCCATGGCCGTACCAATGATTTCCGGACTTGGGGGGAATCCGCTCCTGTAGTCGTGAGTGCAGATTGCGCAGCACTCTGTCGGTCCATACACCTGAACCACCTGGCACGTCCCGGTATCCCATTTCTTCACAACAGCGTGTCCAAAGCGCTCGCCTCCTATGGCAATAAGACGAACAGTAGGGACCTCGGAGGGCTCAAGAGTGCTTGCAACGGCGGGGGTGAGGAACATCCAGTTAATACGGAGGCGGTTGATGGCACCGGCGAGGTCGTTCATACGCTCTTCTTCGGATAGAGTGCACACACAGCCCCCGTATACCAGAGTGGTGATAATCTCCATGATGCAGGCGTCAAAGGCATAGGATGAGAACTGTAGGACCCTCGAGTCCCTGCCGTAGGACATGTGGTGCCCGTGAGCTGTTGTGCCTGTAGCGGCGGCACGATGGTCAATCATCACTCCCTTGGGCTGGCCGGTTGAGCCCGAGGTGAAGATGATGTAGACTCCATTATCTGGGGTAGCAGCTGGTGATAGCGGCAAGGCATTGGCACCCTCGTGGCTCTCTAGCTGCGCGAGAGAGGCTGCCTCCACGACTATGGTGTTGTCCACGAGATGTGAGACAATCTGAGTGCAGTCGGGAGATGTGAGCGCAACGATGCGGGATGGAAGCTGCTCAACGATCATACGTATACGCTCTGGGGGGTGAGACTGATCCAATGGCACAAAGACACCTCCCGCCTTCATCACGGCCAGCATGGCCACCACCGTCCAGATGCTCTTCTTGAAGCATAGTGGCACTGTAACCTCAGGCCCGACGCCAAGGCTGCGCAGGTAGACGGCGAGACGAGCGGCATAACGGTCGAGCTCAGCGTATGATAGCCCACCCTCCCATGAAGCCAGAGCACAGTTATTTGGGATCTCTTTGACGTGGGCTTCGATGAGAGCATGCACGGTCGACTCGATCGGTGGGTATTCTTCGCTGTTCCAGTCCATGATACGCCGGCGGCCATCGTCGCTCAGGAGGTCAATGACTGGCAAGGTGCGGCCTGGGTCCTGGACAATGGCGTCTAGCGCCCGGAGTGTGGCCTCAACCACACCTGATGCATAGCTATCCGAGAGCTTGTCGGTCCAATATGTGAAATGCAACTCGATAGTCTTGTTGTAGTCCAAGATGTTCAGCGTCATATTATACTACTTTTCGTCAGCATTTTATTTCTCTAGGGAGACCAGCGAGCGTGACATACCTCGCTAGGGTCGTGGGAATCAACAATGTCGAATCCAAGCTGTTCTGGTGTCTCTTCTTCTCCGGTCACCTTCTGTAGAGACATGACCGTATTAAAGAGACCCGTGTTGCTGACGCCCAACGCATGTTGAATATCGCTCAGCGAGCAATGTTGATGGGGTAGGCTGTCGAGATAGCTGCGGTTCATGGCCTGCAGCAGCTCGAGGGCGGACTGGGCATCATCCCCGGCCCTGAAGCTGGTGCTGGAGACGAGCATGCTGATCAGTGGGCCGACCATCTCCTCGATCCGGTCCACTGGCACATCGCGGCCCGATGTCAGATAGCCGAAGCAAACGTTATCCGAGCCAGTGAATGCCCTCAGTACCAACGCCCAGGCTAGCTGGAAGACGTTGGAGATGGAGACACCATAGGTCCGGCCGAGCTGGCGCATGGCATCAGCGCCAGGGACAACACGGGTGATCTTATTCAACACTCTGCCACTCTCTCCATCGGAGAGAACCGGAAAGAGGCAAGGACGGGTGTCGGCAAGGGTGCGGGTCCAATATGAAAGGGACTGAGCGGTGGGCTGGCTGTAAATGTGGGAGATGTGGTCGCTATAGGCTGGTCCTGGTCCGTCCAGAGTGTCATTGTAAGCACGCAGGAGATCGTCCATCACTAGGCCCATAGAAGTGCCGTCGATCAGGGCGTGGCTGACTTGCAGAGAGGCGTAGGTCTCACTGCCGCTGGTGCAGATAACTAGTATGTGGGGGGGCTTGTCTGAGCACAATGACGGTGCTGAGGACCGTAGGAACTCGATAGGATCCGCTCCTTCATAATCCAGCACCTTGATGATAGGTGTGGCTGCGGCAGCATCTTCCCTCAGCACGACCTGGGCGAAAATTCCGTCGGCCCTACCGCTCTCGCAGAAGATAGTGCGGAGCACAGGGTGATAGCGCACAAGTCGGCACCAGGCGTCCTTGAGCTGTTCCAGGCGAAAGGGCATTCCCCGCGCAGGTCGAATCTTCCATACCCCGTACACCACGTAGGCCTTGGGATCCTTGGATTGACTGACGAGGATTCCCTGCTGCAGCGGCGAGCACGGGTACGCTGACTCGACGACGGCTGGGCCCCAGGATCCTACCTTGGCTTCGCACGCCGCCGCAAGAGACAGCAGGCCAGACTCATCCAGGCCAAGGAGTGGGAAATCTCCCGGAGTGAAGGTGGTGGGAATAGCAGGGAGCTCTGCTGAGAGGCGCTGCAGAGCGGCGCTGTATTCATCCAGCCAGACTTGAAAACGATCGCGGTGGCGCATCTTTGCGTTATAGCTTAGGGATAGAACCAGCTCGGGGCCCTCGACGGCTACGACCATATCTATGAGAGCCATGCGATGTGTGGTTGGCGCAGCGTCCTCATTGTCGAGCGGTGTGTCTCGAAGCTCCTGTATAATAGTGTCGGACTGCTGTAGCTGCTGGTACTGGCCTACGTAGTTGAAGAGAACCTCCATCTTGGCATGCTCCTTGAACGCAGCACGACCTTCTTCGGTAAGGTATCGCGAGGCAAAGTACGAAAGACCCTTGCCGCGGATGCTATGTCTGACATCCTTGACCTGGCGGACTGCCTGGATGAGATCGAGCGTAGCGACGTTTTGCTCAGGGACGACGAGGGGATAGATAGTCGTAAACCAGCCTACGGTGCGGAATAGGTCGATGCTATCATCCCACGCGTTTCGACCATGTGACTCCGTGTAGATGGTCGGGACCGAGCGGTCGGGGAAGATACGGCGGAAAGAGAATGCGAGGGCCGCAATCATCAGATCGTCTGGATCCGTTCCAAAGGCGGCGTTGGCCCGGCGTAGGAGGGCTGCGGTGCTAGCAGCATCTAGGCGCGCCTGGATGACTACCGTGTCGGCCATGAAATTCGCCTGGCCATGATCCATATCCCAGAAGTCAAAGTCCGCAGGCGGCACGGCGACAGGGAGGACCGAGTCGACACGGTATTCAGTAGCGTGCTGGAGAAGCGCGTCCGTCCAAGCGGGCACCGACACAGCCTCGGGGGTGAGGGAAGAAGACCCAGTCCCAGCCGATAGAAGAAGCTCGAGATCGGCGAGGATGACGCGCCAGGAAACAAGGTCGACGACTAGGTGGTGGGCTGCGAGGAAGAGGACCTGGCCGTCGGGCAGGTTGATGAGACAGGAAATGACGAGGGGCCCTTGTTGGATATCGAGACTACCCTGCAACTTATTGAGAACAACTAGCGCATCAGGCAAACATTGGAAGCTGTGCTGCTGGAAGTTGAAGCTACCCTCAACGTCAGGAAGGATCTGTTGGGTCCAGTGACCATCATCCTGGAGGAAGCGGGCACGGAGCATCGGATGCTGCTTCACTACGGTGGCGATAGCCGCCTTGACTTTCTCAGCTGCGAAGTTCCTGGAAAGACGGACTATGAATGTCTGGTTGAAATGACTGTTGCCAGAGGGATGCATCTCGAAGAACATGCGCTGAATTGGGAGCAAAGGGAACGGCTTTTCCGTCACCGCGCTCATTGATTGTGCCTGATTGTTGCTGTCGAGGGCGAGGGTCTTGAAACGGGCACGACCAGCCAGGTCAGAGAGAGATTGGCTGCGGAGAATTTCGTCGACGGTCACAGTGACACCGTATTCTCTAGCTCTAGAAACAACCTGCATTGCCGAGATGGAGTCGCCGCCGAGGCTGGTGAAGGATTGGTCTAGCGGGAGAGAACGGGTTGGCAAGTTAAGAACTTGGCTCCAGACGCTGACTAGATGCCTCTCCATCGGGGTCTTGGCGCCTTCCGAGTATGTCGCGGTGTCTACTGTCGACGATCCCCGGCCAACGATGCTGGCTAGGTCGTCGTCGGTCAGGGCCTGCACCCAGTTCAGGATCTGCCGGCGATCCATCTTGCCATTGATTGTGAACGGCAGCTGTTCCACGGTGATCCAAATCTTCGGGATCATGTACCCGGGCAGCGTTGACGATAGCTTGCTTCGGATAGCGGCGATGCGAGTCGTGGTCTCCTCGCTGTTACCAATGGCGGTGAGGAGGTGCGGCACTGTCGCCTCTTGATATTGTCCATCGCTCAGGCGACGCGAGAGTACTATAGTGAGACGTCCTTGGCACGCCCCCGTCTTCGGATACAGGACCACGGCGTGGCGTAGGTCCGGATCGGCCTGGGATACATGGATCTCGACTTCGTTGAGCTCGATGCGCTGACCGCGGACCTTCACCTGGTTATCTCGCCGGCGAACAAATGAACAGGTGCCATCAGGGTTATACCGCACGATGTCTCCAGACCGGTATAGTTTCTTGTCAGGATAGGGTGTCGTGAGCCAGGCGGGAGGGTCAATAAATGCGGCTGCCGTCTTGCTGGGGTCAAGGTAACCACGGCTGACCAGGGGACCCTCTACAATGAGCTCCCCTACAGCACCAACCGGAAGCAGTACGGAGGGGTCGTTCATATCTGTCACCCAGATGCCGGCGCCCATAGCGGGGCCAAAGTTGGTAGGGTCGCTGGTTGCTGTGATGCGGCCCGTGGCGTTAGAGCAAATGGTCGTCTCAGCCGGACCGTATGCGATGATGAGGAACACCTTCTCATTCCAGCGGCGGATGGTGTCAGATGTGACCGCCTCTCCGCCTAAAACGAGTGTATCCAGGCCGGGGACGAGGGCCGGGTCTAAGATGTCCGCGATAGTTGGGGTCAAGAAGGCCCAATTAGCCTTGAAATCGTTAATAACTCCAGCCAGATCCTCTAGTCGACGACGTTCCGAGGGTACACAAACGCAGCCTCCGTTGACCAGCATGTAGAAGATCTCGCCGATGGATATGTCGAATGTGTAGGCGGCAAACTGCAGCGATCGACTGTTGCGATCGACCTGGTAATGGCCGGCGTGGAGTATCGCGGCTGTAGATATGGACCGGTGCTCGATCAAGATGCCCTTCGGCTTACCCGTGCTACCAGAGGTGAAGATGGCGTATGCCAGGTTGTTATTGTCCACATGGGTTGAGGGAGCATCTAGTCGAGGGCCGAGAGAGTCCAGGTGCTCCTGGTCAACAACGACAATGTTTGGGAATAGACCCTCGAAACGGTCCTTGTACTTGGACTCGGTGAGCAGGATCGAAGGCGATCCTAGGTCGGATACAATGGTCTTAATGCGGTCGCCGGGATGAGTTGGATCAACAGCGACAAAGGCACCACCGGCCTTGAGGATAGCCATCTGAGAAACAATGGCCCAGGCGGACTTATCGAAGCAAGTCACAACGAATGTATCGGGCTTGAGATGGCCGAGAGAGTGAATATGATGGCCGAAGGCATTGGCAGCCTCGTCTAGCTCACGGTAGGTAAAGTCGCGATCCCATGCGCAAACGGCAGGGCGATCAGGTATCTCCTGGACCTGCTGCTCAAACAGTGTGTGCACACATTCCCTACGCGAAGTCGGGATACTAGCAGCATTCCAAGCGTCCATCTGGCGATGTGTCTCAGCGCTGACGAGGTTGACATCAAGTACCGGCTGGTCAGGGTTCTCGATGAAGCTGGCTAGGGCGGCCAGCAGCGCTCGCATGATGTGGGTTGCATGAGCAGGGGAAACCTTGGACGTCCAGTAGGTGAAGTTGATAGAGAGGTTTCCATCGGTATCTATGACGTTGAGAGATAGGTCATACTCGGTGGGATCGCGACCATCAATTGGCGTTGTCTTGAGGCTGTCGCCACTATTGTCTGTAGCGCCTTTGGCAGGGTCATGTCGTTGGAACGACATGACGGAGGTGAAGAGCTGCTTAGATCCTAGGCCGAGACTGTGCTGGACCTCAGCGAGGGATACATACTGGCTGGACATTCCTGAAGCAAAATCGTCACGTATTTCCTGAAGAAGCTGCACAACCGACCGGGAACGGGTAAAGTTGACGCGGCAGATGAGCATATTGATCAAGGGTCCAAGGAGGCTAGTGACGCCTTCGATGGGAGCGTCACGGCCAGACGCGAGGTAGCCAAAATGCACCTCGTCATCGCCGGTGTATGCGCGCAGGATAAGAGCCCAGGCGGCGTGAAAGATGCTGGCCATAGTAACCCCATGCTTAGTGCAGAGATGCCTCAGGGATTCCGAATCAGGCACGTCTATCTCTTTTGTTTCCAACTTGGCAGGAGATGGAATCTCGGCATCGTCAAGAAGGAGTGGTAGGCGGCATGGGCTGGCACCCTTGAGGTACTCGCTCCAGTACTTGAGCGCCTGATCCGTCGGCTGTTGCTGGATGAAAGCAACTAGCTCCCTGTACCCGCGGCCAGGGGTGGCCGGGAGACGCTGAGCGTATGCTTGCTGAAGGTCCTGGATCACGTATGGCAGAGAGGCTCCGTCTACTAAGGCATGGCTGAGTCGAAGAAGCAGAAATACCCGGTTGCCAGCTGTGTAGATAGTAAACTCGTGAGGAAGTTTGCCATACTCGAAGCAGCTGGCCGGCGCCTCTGCCATAGCTTGCCGGACTCTCTCCACGAGATTTTCGGACGACGCTGGGAATTCCTCTAGCTGCACATGGCGAACCGTGGCGAGAGGGTTTCGCAGGACCGCTTGATCGAATGAGCCACTGCCACGGAGGTTGGGTAAGAAGACAGTGCGAAGCATGGGTTGACGCTTGACGACTTGTGCCCAGGCTTCTTCGAGGCGGTGCACTTGGGGTACGCTATCGTGGGAGGTGACCTCGAGAGCAATCTGGACGTCGTAGAGGTCAGGGGTGCGGGACTGGCTGAGCAGGATGCCTTCCTGCATGGGAGAACAGGGGAAGATCTCCTCGATGGTCGCGGGTCCCCATGTGCTGGCGTGTTCAAGGCAGACAATTCGCATCTCAGCAAGGATGGCGTAAGATATATCCTTGATCAGTGGCATATCGATCAAGGTAAATGCCGGCTGCATACTGGTCGTCATGTTGATCAGGCTCACAAGGATCTGTTCGAAGCGCTCCATCCAGACCGAAACTCCATGTGCGTGAGCAGCTGTCAAGCTTTGAGGCATCGTCAGGGATACCGTGGCTCGCCCCATGGCGACAGAAACTGCAATATCAAAGATGGCCAGACGGCGTACCGAAGGATCAATATCACGTTGGGCAAATTCGCCCTCGGCGACTGGCTGGAGGAGAGCGCCGTCTCGTTCCAACTGCTGATACTGGCCATGGTAGTTAAATAAGATCTCCATTTGGCCGTGGTGTCGGAACTTCTGTGTCCCATCATGCGATAGGTAACGATAGGAGAAGTAAGGCACACCATGGCCGGGCACAGATCTGCGAGCATCCTTAATCCTCATTAGAGTCTCGATCAAGTCTGCCGGCACGCCCTCAGCAAGTGCCACTGGCACGATGGAAGTGAACCATCCAACGGTGCGGGAAAGATCGATACGGTCGGCAGCATCAGCTTCACGGCCGTGACCTTCTGTAAAGATGGCTGGGAGGGTCCGGTCCGGGAAGGCTTGGGCGAAAGATTGGAACGCTGCAGTGAGAAATAGATCCTGAGGGTCCGTCCGCAGAGGCTCGTTGCAGGGTCCTAGAAGCGTCTTCGTCGTGGCCTCGTCAAGAGTAAAACTCGTCTCGCGTATCGAGCCGAAAGGATTAGCCTTATCTGCATCTAACCCCCAGTAGTCCAAACGGGGCTCCGGAATGTCATATGGAAGGAGTCTAGGTGCGGACCATTCCGAGACGCGAGATGACTGTATCCGAACCCACGCCTGGAACGGGACGGACGTCAAGGTCGCCATAGGGTGAGGTTTGCCAGATAGGATGGCTTCAAGTTCTTCAAGCAAGACCCGCCAGGAAACCATATCCACGACCAGGTGGTGGGCCACCATGGCTAGAATCTGACGATCGGCCAGGTGTATTAGCTTCGCTGAGAGGACAGGGCCACTTTGGATGTCTAACGATCGCTGGGCGGAGTCAATAAGGGCACTGACTCCGTCGGCGGCAACCTGTGTGTGCTCCTGGTACTTCAGAGAGCCGACCACATCATCTGTAACGCGCTGAACCCAACGACCTTGAGAATTGGTGTACCTAGCACGCAACATTGAGTGACGACTAACAAGCTGTCGGAGTGCGTCGCGTAGGACAGGAGAAGCGAGCTTCCTGGCAGACGGGATCTGCACCAAAAAACTCTGGTTGAAGTGGTTGACCCCATCGGGGCACAGGTCAAAGAACATCTGCTGGACCGGGGACAGGGCAAAGTCCTTATCGACCTGCTCCGAGAGGTCCAACGTGTGGTTCTTGGACATGGAAGAGACGTCTTCTGCTGCATCATAGCTGACAAATGCCGCGAGGGTCGCGATAGTCTGATGTGTAAAGATGTCCTTGACGGTAAGCGCAATGCCCTGACTCCGGCAGTGAGACACGACCTGCATTGCGGTAATCGAGTCGCCGCCTAGGCTAAAGAAGGGACGGTCCCGATTGAGTTTCTGGGGTTCGAGGTTGAGAACTAGGGCCCAGATGGAGCGTAGAGCAGCCTCTGTCGGAGACAGGCAATCATCTGAGACGGGCTCCTCTTCACCAAGCGCCAGAATCTCCCGAACAAGTCCCTCATCAGCTTGCTCCAGCCAGGCTGTCATCTGGCGGCGGTCGATCTTGCCAGACGTTGTTAGAGGTACTGAGGATCCCTGGACCACAGCCCAGACGGCGGGGACCATGTGCCTAGGCAACTTAGAGGAAAGGTATTCAGTGACGGTACGCAGCAATTCTTTGGCTCTTTCGTAGTCCTCTCCCTGCAAGAGACGGAGCGAGCCAGAGCTTTCCTGCGCCAGAGCCGAGCCGAATCCCTGTAAGGAGACGACGGCAACCAGACGCGAGCTCAGCCGGCCCTGCTTGGTAAAGGTCACGTACACATGCTGCACGTCCTTATGAGCACTAGTGATGTAGCTTTCGATCTCGCCAGCTTCGACTCGCTGACCTCGGATCTTGATTTGCGTATCCTTGCGCTGGACAAAGTCCATGGAACCATCAAGGTTGTACCGCACTAGATCGCCCGTCTTGTAGAGACGGCGACCATATCTGTGACGTGGATAATCGATGGACCACTTGGGACCCCACACAAAGTTCGCGTCTGTCTTCTCAGGGTCATTGCGGTAACCACGTCCTAGGATGGGACCCTCAATGAGCATCTCGCCGACAGCACCCACGGGAACGAGGAGATCGGCGTTGCTGGGATTGACAATCCAGGCGGCGCTGCCCATCATGTGGCCGATGATAGCTGGGCGCACCTCACGATGCTGGCGGTCACTGATGGACGCGAACACGCACGTCTCTGTAGGACCGTATGCCTGTATAAACTTGACCTTTTCACTCCAGATACGAGGGGTGAGATCGCCAAGCGGTTCCCCCCCGCAAATCAGGGTCTCAAGGGTCGGGACGTCACTGGGGGTCATCATTCTGGCAACCGCAGGGGTCAAGAAGGCCCAGGTAACCCCGGATCGGTTCATGAAGCCGGCCAGATCTTCGATTCGCTCCGTTTCAGACGCGATGCAAACGCAGCCCTGATGGACGAGGGTCGTAAAGACCTCTCCGATAGTGGCATCAAAGGCATACGATGCAAATTGCAGCACTCGGGAAGTGCCAGTGTAGCCCATCCGGGATCCATGCTCTTTGGTGCCAGTACTCACGGCCCGATGCTCGATAACGACACCCTTTGGTCTACCAGTGCTGCCGGAAGTAAAGATGACATAGGCAGCATTGTCGGCGGTGACGGCGGTACACGGCTTGCCGTCTCGCATGGGCAATGCCTGAATAGACGCTGGTGCCACGGTGACGCTGGCCAGCTCCTCAGTGATGAGTGGCCGAGCAGCCTGCTTTTCGGACGCCAAGATTACCGGACTGCCAGTATCCGAGATGATGAGGGCCAGGCGGTCAGCGGGGTGAGCCGGGTCCAAGGCCACGAACGCGCCACCGGCTTTCAGGACGCTGAGCATGGCCACCACGGCCCAGATGGACTTCTCAAAGAGTAGTGGCACGACAGATTCAGGGCCGACACCCAAGGAAACTAAGTGATGACCGAGCCGGGTGGAATAGTTATCGAGCTCGCCATACGTGAGACTTCCCGTGGTGGAATAAAGGGCCTCCTTGTCAGGCTGCAGAGCAGCAACACGCGTGATGATATCGTGCAGACAAGCGTTGACAGGGTCGGGCACGTGACTGTTCCAGGTCATGACCAGATGACTGCTCTGGGGGTCCATCAAGTTGATATTGGATATCTTCTCGTCGAAAAGAGACGGCAGGGACTGCAGCGTCCGGAGCCAGACCTTGCCTACCACATCTGCCGCGTCAGGGCTGATCACCTCGGTCTTGTAGGTCAAACTCAGCTCCATGGCCGACCGAGTATAAGCGGTCTTGGCTGCGATGGCGAACTCGCTTGTGTCATCCAAGTGAACCAAGTCAACAGCAACGCCTGTCGCAGACGAGGACGGGGCAGCCTCATCTTCGCGGTAGCACGATAGTACTGTGTTGAAAAAAGGTTCGCTGCCGAGATGTAAAGCGCTTTGAATCTTGGTAAGAGGGCAATATTGGTGATCGATACTGTCGGCGAGGGCTGCACGTGCGGTCTCCAAAGCCTCTCGGATCGTCATATCGTCGTCCAATGCAAAGTCACTGATGAGAAGATTGGTAAAGACACCTGTGGCGCTCTCAATGCCCCGAACAGGTGCATCGCGGCCCGAGGTGATGTAGCCGAAGCACACGTGGTGGTTGTTGGTATAGGCACGTAGCACCAAGGCCCAAGCGATCTGGGCGAGGTTTGAGACTGAGAGGCTGCTGGCTTGGCATAACGACAGAAGCGGCGAGATATCATCTATCTTGGTCTTGAAGAGGCGCTTTTCGTTTGCAACAGCCACGTCCGGCACTTGCAGCTGTGGGAAACGACAGGACGACACCGTGCTGAGTCGGTTGTTCCAGAACGCCAGGGACTGTTCTGTGTCCCGACTCTGGACGTAGCTGACATAATCACGGAAGGCCTGATCCGATGACCATTCAGTGGAGGCGTCCTCAGCAACGTAAGCACGTGCTAAATCACGCTGCAACACATCAAGCGAGACGCCGTCCACCACGGCATGGTTGATTCGCAGGTGGACCAGCATATGGTCCTGCGCCTGTGTCCCTGCTATGGTCAAGGTGTGAGGTGGCTCGTGGGAAGCGGCGGGGAGGGATGGCTGCAATGCCAAAAGAGCCTCGGCGCCATCTCCATCCACGAGCGTCTGATGCTGCACACGGGTCGGGGGGCTCCGCAAGATCACGGCGAGGAAAGCCTCATTGGCGGCAGTCCCATCAATAAACATGGTTCTCAAGGCAGCGTGTCGCCGAACGATCTTTCCCCAGGCCTTTTCTAAACGTGCCGGAGAGACTTTCGAGGCGCCAGACAAGGCGTAGATCTTCCAGACAACGTCCACTTGGTACGATGAGGTGGACTTGGCCTGGCTGAGGAGCATGCCTTGCTGCACGGGCGAACAAGGGTAAAGATCCTCGATAGTCTGGCTCGAGGCAGGCCCCAATGCATCTGCGATGGTGCTGCGCAGTCGCTCCCACGCCATGTCGTCGGGCACATGGACGAGAGGGAAATCAGCAGGAGATATAAAATTCGCGATGGCAACACCTCGAATAGTATCTGACAAAGCTGTCTGGAGCAGCCGCACCCATTTACGGACGTTCTTCTGTCGGCCCAGGTCCCAGCTGTGAGCCACAACGATACTGAGTGAGTTGTCGGGATGGACGCTGGCGGTAATACTGATGCAGGAGGGAATCAGGGTGGCAACGGATGACTTTGTTGCAACATTATCGTCCAGCTGCTGCACTATCCTTCCCTGGAATGTACTGATGTTGGAATACTTGACGAGAATCTCGGGTAGTCGAGCGGCGAGAACCCTGGGGATATACGATTGGGTCATGTACGATGAAGATCCGTTGGTAATTGCGGCAAGGCGACTGTTCTTGACGTGCGCTACCACGCCCGCAACACCAGTGGCTGTCAAGTCACTGGGGAGTTGGACAGGGTAGACCGAATCGCAGTATCCGACATCGTTCTGCGCATTGTGCGCGACGTGAATGACAGGGACGGCACGATCCGTAAATACTTCTGAGAATGACTGTGCAGCCGCCGCAATCACAAGGTCCACCGGGCTTAGGCCGGTTTGTGAGCAAGTCTTGTGGAGCACCTCGGAAGCGTCCGAGTCAACCCGTAGCGGGTATTCCATCTCATGAGGTAAGTATGTTTCCTCTGGGTCAAGTTCCCAGTAACCCAGGTCGGCCTCTCTCCCCGAGAGGTCCATACAGCTTTGGCCTTCATCAGTCGCTGAAGGGGCCCGGGGGATAACAGGGGAGCCCGACAGGAGGCAGTCGAAATCTCCCAGTACAATCTCCCACGATGGTAAATCAAGCGTGATATTGGGGACGGATAGAGCAAGCTTGTTCTCGCCTGGGAAGTAATCAACGACGACGAGAGGGCCGGTGGTGGGATCGAGTTGAGCTCGTGACTTTTCAAGAAGAGGGGCCGCTTGCATATCGCCATCGTGGACGGTGAATAAGAGTATTTTGGTCAGGTCGGCATCCACACGTTGGAACCACGCAGCGCCCTGGTTGACATAAGTGGTCCGAAGGGTCGGGTAGAGGTCAACCAACTTTTGGACAGCATCCTCAAGGACTTGTCGGTCGACGGGACCGGCCAATTGCAGCTGAGCAGTCCGAGATTGACGAGGTGGGCAGGAGGGCAGCTTGAGGCCCGTCCCAAAGGCAAGGCTCTGGACTGGATTGAGATCGCGCAGCAAGGTGGAAGACTGGTCTGAGATGGGCACGCGGTTGACGATTTCTGTGATGGTACGACCACGAAGAATGTCGCTAATGGAGAGCTCGATGCCGAGGGCCCGGCACTGATTCACGACCTTTATGGCAAGGATCGAGTCGCCACCGAGACTAAAGAAGGATCGATCGCCAGGAACATTGTCGACCGCAACACCGAGCGTCTCGCCCCAAGCCGTTGCGAGGATCGTATGTGCTGGACTTCTGTCTGTGGAGAAAGAAGCAGACTGCGTGGTTGAAAGGCTGAGGACGCTTTCCAGGGTACCTGAGCTGAGCTGGTCAACCCACCGAGCAACCCGACGCCGATCAGTCTTGCAGGCGGTTGTTGAAGGGAGAGCTACAACGGGCAGCCAGATCTGAGGCACCATGTAGATGGGGACTTGTTGGGCAAGCTTCTCCTTAAGATTGGTCATGATACCCGAGATGTGTTCGAGGTCAAGGAGCTGAAGGTCACTGGTGCCCGAGCCTAACGTGCTCAAAACCGGATGAGCGGTCTTGAAAGATAGGACAGCGACCAGACGAGAGGCACAGGCGCCTTCTTTCGGCACGAAGACAGCGCAGTGGGCAATGTCGGGCTCGACGGCGGTCAGGTGGTTCTCAATATCGCCTGCCTCGCACCGTTGGCCACGCACTTTCAGCTGCCCATCACGACGGCCTAAAAACGTGATGCTCCCATCCATGTTGTATCGTACGAGGTCACCGGTGCAGTATACGCGGTAAGGGGACGGCGTCGCCCAGGAAGAGGGGACTTGATCTAGAAAGACATGGTTAGTACGGGCGGGGTCGTTGAAGTACTCACGCGCAACTGTCGGGCCCTCAATGAGGAGTTCACCTATGGCTCCTATAGGCACCAGGGCTTGTGGGTTGTTTAGACGAGCGATCCAGCAACGAGAGCCAATTGGATTGCCGATGACCGACGGCGGAACAGCTGGATCGCTTGAGTCGCCAGAGACGGCGTAGACGCACGTTTCCGTTGGGCCATACCCCTGGACAAGGCGGACGTGAGGACCCCAGACATCCTTAACAGCCTGCGTCAACAGCTCTCCTCCAGAAATGACTGTCCTCACGCTGGGACAGTCTTGTGGACGGAAGGTACCCAGCGTCGTGGGAGTCATGAAGATGTAGTTGGCGCGCAGTTTCGATATGGCGGCACCTAGGTTGCCAAGCCGGTCGCTGGCAGAAGGGATACAAATGCAGCCGCCGTGGATCAAGGTTGTGATGATCTCGCAGATGCAGACGTCAAAAGTGTACGAGGAAAACTGGAAAACGCGAGACCGCCGGTCCATAAGCATGGCTTTACCATGAGCCGTTGAGCTGGTGCTGAGCGTTCGATGCTCCACCACCACACCCTTAGGTTGACCTGTACTTCCTGAAGTATACAAGACGTACGCGGTGTTGCCAGGATGAACTTGGGATGATAAGGACACCTCCTCTTCCGGTGCAGGGGCCAGCATCTTGTCAAGAAGTGCAGAAGAAAGCACAATCGTGTGGTTAACGCGTTGCAATGGCAGCGAGGGAGTGGCGTCTGTGGTAAGCAAGATACTGGTGCCGACATCGTCGATGATGAACTGCGCATGGTCGACGGGCCAGGCAGGATCGAGGGGTACGAAGAAGCTTCCGGCTCTAAGAATGCCAACCATGGCAACAACACCCCAAAATGACTTTTCCATGCGGAGCACGACTGGCACCTCTGGACCGACGTTTAGGCTCATGAGGCGGGCGGCAAGTTTGCTCGTCATGCGGTCAAACTCGCTGTAGGAGAAGCTGCCGTCGTGGCCCTCGATAGCAGGTGCATCTGGATACTGCTTGACGACGTCACTGATAAGCTGGTGGGCGCAACCGTCAACATGGACGGGCAGCTGCTCATTCCACTGGAGAATCTGCCGCGTCATGGGCTCATCCATGAGCTCAACATCGTCTACCGCGGCCGATTGAGGAATTGAGTTGATGGCGGCTAGAAACGCACCAAAGACATTTTCTGCCTGGGCGTTGGAAAGCGCTGTGCTCCAGTACGATAGTTCAACGGCCACGTTTTCTTCATCAGCGTCAAGAACCCTGACGACGACATCGTACTGTTGGGAGGAAGTTCAGTATATATGCTTCCAGAATAGAACAGGAGCGATGGTGCGTGTTTTAGGGGGGGGGAATACCTCAGCAACATCCTGGTCAGCAACTCGGCGAAGCTGAACTCCACCCCGGTGAGACTCAGCGTCGTCGTCGACGGAGTAAAACGTCATGCTCGTGTTGAAAAGCTGGCTAGCGGGAATCCGATGCTCATGAGCAATCTCTGCTAAAGAGTAGTGCTGATAAGGTAAGCTAGAAACGAAGTCTCGCCGCAGCGAGGTCAGGACGTCCGGGATAGGGGTCGAGCCTTGCAGGCGGACGCGGCAGAGCATGAGATTGATAAAGAATCCAACTGCGTCGTCGGCGTCATCTCCAAGGAGGTGTCTGTCGGTGGCCATGAAGGCGAAGCAGACGTCGTCGGACAAGGTGTACGCCCGAAGGACCATCGCCCACGCTGCCTGAGTCAGAGAGAACAGGGTGATGCCTTGCTCCTGACAGAAACGCCTCAGGCGCTTGACGTCTGGAATTGAGCGCCGCTTAGTGGTCACCCTACCAGGGCTCTGGGGTATGGTCCAGTCAGTCAGCCTTGGAAGGAGACATCCAGAGAGCCCGTCTAGATAAGCTCGCCAGAATTCGCGAGCGTCCTCTTTGGGGGCCTGCTGCAGCTCCCGGACATACCGGTGTTGGAGATCTGGCTGCGGGTTGTCAGGTAGTACCCCGTTGAGTGACCGCTCAAGATCATGGCCAAGGGTCTGGACAGAGAGGCCGTCGATGACAGCGTGGCTGATGAGGAGCTGGCAGCGTAGTCTGCCATCAGCGGCTTTGCACAACCCTAAGCGATGCTGTGGTTTCCCCTTCTCCCACCTGGCCGCCGTCAATTGAAGCAGGTCGTCTGCGTCTAGTATTTCTTCCAGCCACGGCACTTCCACAACGTCGACTGATGGTGAGCTCAGGACGACTTGGTCAAAAAGGCTACCGTCACGTACGCTCTCTACAAACGTCGAGCGCAGTGGGGCATGGCGCTGTACGACTCGCTCCCATGCAGCCCGAAGACTAGTCAGGGAAACATTGGCGGCAATGACAGGGTCAGCTTGTGCAACTAGATCCCAGATGACCAAAATGTTGTATGTTCCAGGGGCTTTCACCTGGCTGACGAGGATGCCCTCTTGAACTGGGCAGCACGGGTAGCAGTCTTCCACCGGACCCAAGGTGTGCAGAAGAGCCTCCAGCTGGGACAGTTTCTCAGGGGACAGACCGAGTAGCGTGAAACGCTCATCAGCTGCCTGCGGGCTGATGCCGATGGCACTGGTTTCCAAGCTGGTCTGAGAAGCGCTGGCGGGCATGAGCACCAACGGAGTGGATCCTGCCTCTGTGAGAGTTGGGGTTTCGCCAACAGTTGAGGTTGGTGATCTGCTATCGTGCAAGTCTCCGCTGAAGCTGTCGTCTGCCGACTCCACCCAGGCCAGGACAGCCGGCCGGTTAAGCGTATCCTGGGGCGTCAGGGGAACTCCTGCAACGGCAAGCCACACGGGGTCAAGGTGCCCAGGCAGTCGACCAGATACATGCTGTCGGATCGTAAACAACGCTTCCGAGAGTTGATGATCTTTTGCATGATCAAGAATTACTAGCGAGTCGGTCCTGCTCTCGCTCACAAAGCTGACAAGCACCACCAGACGGTTAGCATAACCACCTCGGCTCGGAACTACTGCAATCGCCTGACGGATAGTCTCAGAGCTCTGTAGGGTGATATCCTCGGCCTCATTCAAAAACTGCAAGAACTGGCCTTGTGGGCTCTTGCGGCCGAGAGGTTGCAACGTGCCGTCGCGAATGTCAAAACGGACAAGGTCGTCAGTCAGAAAGCAGCGCGTGTCGCCTGTGGGCTTTGGTGAGAATAGGGGAAGCGGCAGGCAATCCGGGCGGGAAATGAATGCAGAAGCTGAGGCTTCATCACCGCACAGGTACTTTTGCCCAAGAAACGGACTTTCTAGGAGAAGTTGGCCAGCGGCACCTGGCGGAGCGAGGCGTGTAGGGTCTTCAGGATCCATGAGCCAGGCGGCACAGCCACGTGGCCATCCAATGTTGCGAGGAAACGAGTCAGAGGTAAGAGATGTTGTCGAGCATGCGTAGCCGAGGGCGGCGGCCGGGGCGTACGCGCTGATGACATTTGTTGCGGACGCCCATCGCTTCACGCTATTGGTCGTCAAGGGTTCTCCGGCCAAGACGATGGTCTCTACACCCGGTAGGTCATCCGGGTCGAGAATGGCTGCTAAAGACGGAGTAAGGCAAGCCAATGTGGGCTTCATCCGTCTGCATACGTCGGCGATACCAGTGAGCCGCTCATGTTCCGACGGAGTGCAAACACAACCACCCTCGGCGAGGGTGAAGAGCACGTCTGCAACACTCGTCCTGGAATCATAGGGAGCAAACTGGAGCGTCCTAGTTGCAGGGGAGAAGCCGTGAATGTCGCTGTTAGTCGCAATAGACGTGCAGACAGCAACATGATCCAAGACGAGCAGAGTCGCCGCCTCCAAGCCGTCGGAGGTGGAAATGACGCATGCTGGATGGTTTGTTGTGACTGGTACCTCGAACGGCTGTTGTATTTCGGTGGCTTCAGGATCAGTAAAGATCTCAGCGACATCCAGCACGTGCGCTGCTAGTCCAACAAACTTGCTGAGGTTTGGGGAAGATGCGATAATGATATTCGGAGACAGCTTCGCCACAACAGGGGTGAGCCGCTCCGCAGATAGAGCCGAACTCAAAGGAGCAAAGGCACCACCCGCCTTAAGAACGGCAAGATAGACAGCTGGTACCCAGCCAGACTTGTCCAGGCAGGTGGCGACTGTCGACCCGACCTGGAGGCCAAGGGAAACCAAGTGGAATGCCAGAATATCTGAGAACCGGTCCAACTCGGCATATGTCAGTTTTATGTCCCATGAAACACTGGCCTCTGCGTCGGGCTGACTCTGTGCTCGCTGGACAATTAGGTCATGCACGCGCGAGCGTGCGGGCACCGCCGGACGGCCGCCGAGCATTTGTAACATTCCCATGTCTTCGGTGCCACTGAGTGAAATGTCGCGCAGGGTGACTTCAGAGGATGCACAGGAGCGCAACTGGTCGAAGGCGCTCTGGAAATTCCTGGATAGGATCGGCAAAAGGCTTTGGTCGATGACGCTCAAGTCGGCCCTCAACTCGACCGACCAGCAGCCTAGGTGGCCAGAGCAGGTGATCAAAAGAGGCGCGTTGGCGGGGATGGTCGCATCCCGATCACCCTCTATCTGCAAGCCATTTTCGGAAGAGGCGGTGTCCTCGCTGTAATTGTAACGCAGAGCGAGTGGGTGTCGATAGGGCTGGTCGGCGACGGGAGTGGTCGCCGGGCTGGGGGTAGCCAAACCGTCCAGCTGGGAGCGAATGGCGTTCAGATGATCTACAACCAACGCTGCTCCGTCTACGAGAATGGAAGACTGAGGCTTCCTTTGGACGTTGGGACCAAGGACCATGACGCTGTCGGTGCCAGAGTGCGACTTGGCAACAATTGCCCAGGCCAGAAGGACCTGCGCTGGAACCAAAGAGCCGTCGCTGTTGTTCGACTTCTCGGACTCCTCGCCCTCTGGCATGATCTCAAGCTTCCAGTGGGTATCGAGACGGGCGAGAGCCACATCTGCTGCATGGTAGGGTTGGAACGCACCATAAGAGGACAGGGCGTAGTCGACGCTGATGGCAAGCGTCTGGGTCATGCTGCCGCTAGCCACGGGGGCAGTGAAACAGTCCTGTGACTGTGACTGAGTCATGATAATGATAATGATAACGACGATATGATAATGATGATGATGTGTAGTCGTCGAACTCTCTCTAAAAGGTGTACTAGACGTCTTTGATTCAAAATGGAATGGCCGCCGGGTAATTTATAGAGGGAATGCTAGCTACGTAAATCGTGCACGTATGATAAACCTCTCCAACCACCGATCTTCTGGTTAAACAGCCTTCAGGCTCAGCAGTCCGGATAGAGGGTTTACAGGGATTCGCTATCCAGCAAAGTGTTTCGGGAACTAGGCAACACACTTACTCCGTACGAGGTTGCAGACGTAATGACTACCCCCTTACCCCCACCCTCCCCCAGTCAACACTTGCCTACGCGCGATGAACGGACTGCTTCGATGAACGGGGGCGTTGCTGACTGTGCAGCAGAGAATTCAGATAAGGTTACCTTGAGGGCGACCATACCGAACCCGCCAGCTTCCTGCTCGATTTAAAGACCGTGACATGGATATGTCATCCACAAGTGAGGCCCTCGTCAGATCACATCTAGGGAGAATATGCAAGACGGGGTAAGCCGCCCGCACTAGTAAAATCAAAGCCATCGGAACATACCAGTCACGACTGCCTGATAGAAGCTTGATGTACGCAACACCAAGGTAGTAAAGTCCCCATTGTTTGCCATATCTATTATTCTGTACCCGGCTCTTAGAATGAGTTAGTTTGAGGCGAACTGGCTTACTAAAGAGCAGCTGGTATGGGTGAGAGACGCCCAGATGGGTCTGTCCGACTATGCAGAAGGCCATTGCGGAGACTACGGCGCCGTCCTGCGTGCCACGGAAAACACACGAGGATAACGAGTTGAATAGGTCAAACGTAGGATAGCGACAGGGTGCTAGGTTCGAATCCTAGCCAGGGCTCAATAGATCCCTCCGGTTTTCCGACGTACTGTGGTGTATTTTCACCTAGGAGGCAGTTTAGTTCTCCCACCCAGTTGGCCGCATTTTCCTATTCCGGGGTTACAGTCCGACGGAAGCCACGGACCCGGAAGCCACGGACATGGGATGGGATTTCGAACCGGTGGTGTGCATTTGCCTATCGGGCCGACACGACCTGAGCGTTGACCATGAAAAAATCACAACGTTTCCTACCTGGATGGCCCCGATGCGGAGCATCCCTAATCTGGCCCGTGCTTGACAACCATGTTCCTTGCACTGCTAGGAAGAGCTGACAATGCATATACTGCTACGTAGCATGTATGACAGTGTCACAGGCCACGCTGTCGTTATACTGGACCTTCAGCTCACACCAGCAGCAGTGGGTTGTCTGTCTCATCCCCTACTGCGTAAGAAGTAATTCACTGGTATGCCGAAAACACGCAACTTGGACGGTCACTAGCCACGAAAAATGCCAACGTTGTGGTCCAGTTACCAGTGGCTGATTTCAAGATTCTGTCCCAACCCACCCTACACAAAGTACGGTGAGACAGAATTTAACGTGTATCATATAACAGGCTGCGTTTCCAGCCTTACTCCCATCGCCAAATCTCTGACGAACGAGGAGCACGTTATCCTACCGTCAAAGGTGGCTAGTGCCGAGCACGAAGATGAGCGGAATCGCATTGAGGCCATTTGTTCGATCCCAGTACACTCCGATCCCTCTCCCAAGCCATGATTTCACCCAGCAGACCATCATCATCACTGGAGGAAACCGTGGACTCGGTCTGGAAGCAGCTCGCCATTTCTTGCGTCTTAACGCTGCTAAGATCATCCTGGCTGTGCGGGATGTCGGCCAAGGTCATGAATGCATAGCATCCATGAAGAAGTCCTGCCCGTCGTCAGAGGGCGTCGTCGAGATATGGGAGCTGGACCTTACCAATGTCGAGACCATCAGACAGTTCGTCGCCAGGGCCATGAAACTACCACGACTAGACGCAGTTATCCTGAATGCTGGCATGGCCACCATGTCGTTTGAAACCGTTGATGGAGTGGAGAGGACCCTTGCGACAAATGTCACCGGCACATTCCTGCTCGCCATTGGCCTCCTGCCGGCACTGCGTCTATCAGCTCTCCGATGTAATGTTCGCCCCCGAATCGTCCTGGTCTCCAGCCAAGGCCACCAAGCCGCCACCTTCGTCGAACGGGCGGCCGACGATATTTTCGGTGCCCTCAACGACGCCAGCAAGGCTGATATGGCAGACCGGTACGATACCACCAAGTTGCTCCAGCTGCTGGCTTTCTACGCCCTTCGAGACACCGTCGACCAGTCCGGGCCAGGCAGTATCACCTTCACGGCCGTTGACCCAGGGCTATGCGACACCGGCCTCACCAGAGGAATGCCGCTGCTCATCCGCATCATCCATCGAATCATGAAGATGCTTCTGGCGCGGACCGCTGAGGTCGGTGGCCGCTGCATCGTCTTGGCTGCCGCCGACACTGACAAGGGCGACTACCACGGCGGTTACGCCAAGGACGGTATCATTGAAAGGTGAATTGGTCAAGCTATTCTGAAGTGCGTAAAATGAACTGATGTTTTTTATTGAAGCCCACCGGATTCAGTGACTGGTCCTGAGGTAGCCAAGCTGAAGGAGCGGGTGTTCTCTCAACTTAAGTCGTTGCTGCACCGAATGGATCCCCAGATCATGGATTCGGGCCTATCGATGGAATCAGATCAGGAGGCTACCCGCATGGATTGATAAGTAAATGTCTGGATGAGCATTTAAGGGATTCTAGACGCCAAGTTGTCGTTCTCCATGTTCAAAGTATGAGAGTTTCTGCATGGGCTTAGCCGGATGATGCGGCAACGATA
Organism: Ascodesmis sphaerospora; assembly: GCA_027569015.1. NCBI lineage: Eukaryota > Fungi > Ascomycota > Pezizomycetes > Pezizales > Ascodesmidaceae > Ascodesmis > Ascodesmis sphaerospora. Next base: position 22,654 of record JAPPUR010000048.1, on the reverse strand, counting down.
TGATCTCTCTTGGACTTGGGGCCCGTGTTGAAGAACCATAGTCAATTCATATTCGATGAGGGGAGTGAACGTCGCAATGTCATATTGTCATCCCTTACACAGGCGGAGAGACCGATCACAGCCCCTTCCAACATGGGGAGGGCTGTTTCCTCAATGGGTCGATGGATAGGGCGCCTTGTGAAGTAGATAAGGGGGCTTTGTCTGACCAAACCGAGGTAAGGGCAGAAATCACGGGCTTGAGCAAGTTAGGATGTTGAAAAGCAATCAGCAAAGCAGAAACATCAAGAGGCATAATGAAGGAAAAGGGTGTTCATTAATTGATTTTGCCAACCGTGTCTTTCTACATATATCCAGCATGTACATCCAGAAATAACTTTCGACTTTGAGCAAATAAGCGGTGTCAGGCATTATGCTTATTAACATAATCCCTTCTTCCCACTCCAAGCCAGGCAAGAGAGCGAGTTAAGCTTAATTAGTAAAAAGGAAAGCAGGTATTATATAAGCTGTTATAATATAAAATTTATATCTTAGTTAACCTACTAAGGGCTAGGCTTTAAGTATAATAAATAGTATATTAGTAATATATTATTATTATCTTTTTAAATATTCTTAGTAAATCTTTAATATGTGGTACTCCGGGCCTTAAATTCCTACCCCTGATGTTCCTTTCTTTGCGGGGACTGCTGACCTTGCATATGACCCCTGTATCTTCTACAACTTTCTCCCTGCATCCGACTTGGGCCGTGAAGCCTATCGCCTGATAGGTGAGTACGGATAGAGGCCAGTGTTTGCTAGTAGCTACAATTCTAATCTCCTTTTACAACTATGTCCTTTACCTGCCCATTATTACAAAAGACTAATAAAGGGATGAAGTCTCTGGAGTTTGTTGTTCCAGGTCCTTAACAGCTTATATTTGTTTTGAAGTAGATTTTTTCTCTTTTATCTCCGAAGCACAGTTCCGCCATGGCTCCGCGAATGAACTACTCGTCCACAGAGGTTTTGGTCCTTGACGTCGCATGCAACGAGATTCACGAACTCGGCCACGTGCTATGGTCTATCACGGTCGATCTCTTTCACCACTCCGATGACTGGACATTGACTTGCTTCTTGGAAAAGAACGGTCTATGGGAGAACAGCTATCGTGTTGTGAGCATCAACAACTCTACCACAATCGGTCAGCTCTTCAACGCCGAGAGACTTACAGAGCCACCGGAAGAAACCCAAGATGTTGAAACTATTTTTGGTATTGCCATTAGAAACTCTCGCATTTCAGTCCCCAGATTTGAAAACTATGCATGTCAAAGCAACTTCCGAACACTTATGAAGATGGCGTCTAACCAATTTCAGTCACAATATATCTTGCAGTTCTCGGCCTACAGTGACAGGACAACGGTTCAGGTCCTGTACTCGGAAAAAAAGAACAGCGAACACGCACGGATACTTCTCAAGTCATTCTATGCTCTGTGGGAAAGCCTTGGCTCGAGTGTCTTCGATAGTAGACGCCCTGTACGTGAGCTCAGCGTCCTTACCCGCGAAGATGTTCGTATCTTCGAGTTGGTGAACAGTGGCAGCCTTCTGCAGCAGAATCAGTGCCTTCAGGACGTCGTTCTGGAGCATTCTCGCCGAACCCCTACGGAATATGCTGTTCGTGCATGGGACGGGAGTTTGACGTACAGCCAACTCGACGACCACGCCAGTCGGATTGCCACCATGCTTCGGTCTGCTGGCATCGGCGAAGGCGACTTCATTCCATCCATAATGGAGAAGTCATACTGGACCATTGTCGTGTTGCTTGCAACTCTAAAAGCCGGCGCAGTTTTTGTGCCCATCGACCCGAAGAGTCCAGCTTCAAGGACGAACAGCATCTTCCTCCAAATCTCGGCCAAGATGTACTTCACGAACCTTCGACCTCAGATGCGGCGCAAGCTCAACCCGTCTATCGCTTGTGTTGACTCCTTTGAGGAGATTGTCCAGCACCAGCAGCCAGGTCCCCCGGCGGCGTCTCGTCCTGACGCTCTTGCAACTTGCTTCTTCACCTCTGGGAGCACAGGAAAACCGAAGGGGGTCATTCACGACCATGCTTCCATCTGCACTGGCGCTTTCGAGCTTCTGGGTCCGCTTCACATGGACAATCGGACGAGCTGCCTGCATTTCGTGTCACCTGGCTTCGATGTCAGTGTCTCCGAGATCTTTGCAACTCTCTACGCCGGCGGCTGTGTCTGTGTTCCTTCTGAGCATGGCAAGCTTAACGACCTGAACGGAGAGATGCGGGCTCTTGGGGTGACTCATGCATTCCTCACCCCTTCGGTCACAGGCCAGGTGAAGCCCAGTGAAGTACCCACGTTAGAATACATCATCCTCGGCGGCGAGCCGCTGGGCAGGGCTACTCTTGAGGGCCTCTGCAGCGACGTTCATCTCATTAACGCGTATGGCTGTACTGAGTCGGGCCTTTGGGACACCGCATCAGGGAGATTGACTCTCGAGAGCAACCCGAGTAATGTTGGCCGGTCTACGGGACCACGGATATGGATCGTGCACCCGAGCAACCCCAGCAACCTTCTCCCATTTGGCGCCGTCGGTGAGGTCATGGTTGAGAGTCACTGTCTCGCGCGCGGGTACGTTGGCGATAGGCCAGCCAAGTCCGGGTTCGTCCCCACGCCGGACTGGAGGCATCAGTTTCTCTCCGGGTTGGAGCACGGCCGTTTCTACCTGACGGGGGACCTGGGTTCGTATAACCCCGACGGCAGCATCAATCTCCACGGCCGTAAGGACACTCAAGTCAAGGTTCGCGGCCAGAGGATCGAGCTTGGCGAGATCGAACACCAATACCGTGCGGTTCTGCCTTCTTCCTGCATCGTGACAGAAGTTGTGACTGCCGGTAATCGCACGATATTGGCGGCCTTCGTTGCGTCAACCGCGAAAAATGCCGGAGACATGGAACCCGCCGTCTGCCTTGACGCTGTGTCCATAAAGTCAGCTCAAACCGCCCGTGTAGCTGCCACGCCGGCACTATCGGCAGCGTTGCCCGCTTATATGATTCCCGAGATCTACATTCCCATTAGCAACGTCCCTATGACCATGTCTGGCAAAACTGACAGGCGGAGGCTTAGAGAGCTGGCTCAAACTATCACAACACCCCAACTGGCTACCATGAACGGCGTGCACAAGGAAAAAGAGCAGCCACGCAATGAGTGCGAGCTATTGCTGCAGGCAGGCTGGGCAACCGTTTTCCAGGTGAAGCCTAGCAGAATCGGTATTAACGACCATTTCTTGAAGATCGGAGGTGACTCCATCTCTGCCATGAAGGTTGTGGCCGCCGCGCGAGACCGCCAGTTGAGCATCACCGTCGGCGATATCCTGGAAAACCCGACCATTGCCTCGCTAGCAAAGATTGCTAGAAGTTTCTCGGTTCCTCTTCCAGCACGAGTTCCGCTACAAGGAGCGTTCTCAACAGAGAATTTCGTGTAGCAGTTAGGTGCACGTACGTAAGGAGAGGGGCAAAATTGTGAAATGTGCTGCGTCTTGATGCGGACTCTTGCTTGGTCATTGGAGGAAGTGAATTGCTCATTAACGGCGCGCGACAATGTCTGCTTAGTGAATAGGTTACCTGGTTATGTTGATTTAGAGCATTCTTTTTAAAGATCTTATCGTACATGACAAGCAGAACTTATCGTGGGGTCGTTTTGCGGAGTAGTTTCGTGAAATCGTATGTGGCTACACAACTGATAAGTGCCCGGCGCCGCGTACGCGAATATCTCGACGGTTAGGATCTAAATCGATACAATTCCAGGGCTGGAGGATTGCTACGCCCTGGCAGTCCGTTTGGTTCAAGAGCGACGCTGTATAGGCGAGCGGGCGCTAAGATATTTGCGTGTGCAGCGGCTGGGGGGGCTCTGGCTAGGCATTCGACCTTGAGCTGCTCCTGTTCTAGCTGCTGCTGTAATTGTACCGCCTTGCCTTTGCCCTTACCCTTACCCTTACCCCTATCCCGTGCCCGTGTCCGTGGCTTCTTCTGCGGCGGCGCTACGCGTCGTAAGAGGATGTCAAACCGACCACTGAGGCAAAAACAAGGTGCGCCACTTAGTTAGTGACCTTCCAGGTATATCGGTATATCTCCGGTTTACCAGAGGATATCCTCTTTGAGCCACGCGGCTAGCTTGTCCGGCGTTACGAGCTCGCCTTCGCAGCATAACTCCGCGTCGTGTTTGCGGGCTGTTCGTCCTTCTTCGCCTGGAGGCCCGCCGTCCGGGCGGCACGGGCGGGCTCGTCTGCGGCCATCTCGGTCGACCGAGGCCTTTCTATATCATATAGTATTTTTAAGTCCAGAGCCAGATAAGTTGCGGGGGACTTATTAAATGCACTTATTAGGCGTCACGTATTAAACCGAAGCTATTATATATATATAAGCATATATATAGCATTTTATAATATATTTTACTAAAATATACCTTAGAACTAATAGAGGTAATATTATATAATATAAGTAATTCTTAAATAAAAATAATATAAAATATTTATTAAATAGCACCTTATATATAGGATAGCTAAAGGCTAGCTATATAATAGCAAAGCCTCGGCTAAGCTAAGCCTAATATAAATAAATAATTAAAGAAGTATAAAAGGAAAAAGAAATAATATATAATATAATTTTTTAGCCTAATTAGACTTTTTAATAATTAAGAGTCTTATATATAATAAAACCTATTAATTAAAAGCTAATAATATTAGAGATAAATTATTTAAGACTCGCTAAAAGTATAATAATTAATATAATAATTAAGCTTATTATTAATAATAATTAAATTAGTTAATATAAGGTCTTTAAGATTAAAGCTAATAATAAAGACTTTTAATTTTATATTAATTTAACTAAGGAAAATAAATTAATATTAAATATAAAAGCGCTAATACCTTTTATTCCCTTAGTAATTATTTACTAAAGAGGTAATACTTTATAAAATACTTAAAGTACTTAAGGGACCCTAGCTATTAAAGGCCCTATAAAAAGAAATATAATATTAACCTTAATAAACTATACCTATTAGTCTTAGAGGTTTACTAAGCTATTAAATAAGGACTAAAAGGTATTAATATTAAGGTAAATAATATATAAATACCTCTTAAAGGATTATAAGGAGTTTAAGAGGAGGGTAGCTATAGTTTAGAATTAAATTATAAATATAATAAATAAGTTAATTACTTATTATTATTTCGTTAAAGATAATACTCTTAATAAATAAATTAAGTCTTTATATATTAAGTTCTTATTTATTATATTTAAGTATAAATAAATTACTTACTAAGATTATTATATCTTTCTAAATAAATTATATTAATTTAAAATTAATATATATAAGGCTATTAAAAAATAGCTATTAAAATAGAGAATAATTATTAATAAAGCTAATAATATTAGGCTTTAAGAAACTAAGAAAATAAATTAATAATTCCTTAATTTATTAATAGCCTTATATATAATATTATTAGAGTCCTAGGTTAATATATATAAGGTTATATAAGTTATTAAGGTTAAGGAAAATATATTTAAAATAGCTAAGGTATTAATTAATATTTATTTAATTATCGCTAATTAGCCTAAGATAAAGAGATTATAGGTTTTTTATAAGGCTTTCCCTTTAGCTAAAGGGGTAAAAAAGGGAAAAGACTTAATACCTAAGTATTAAAAAAGAAATAATAGGCCTTAAGAAAAAAAAAGTTAAAGACTATTAAGCTCTCGCTTACCTCTTAGTAATAATAAAAATAAAAGGTACCTTACTTATAGAATATTATATTTACTTAAGTATTATTAATATATATTCTTAGAAAAAATATTAGCTATATTTAAGCTAATTAAAGATATTAAGGCTTATATATAGTAATATATTATTAATAATAAGGATAAAATAATAAATTATATTAAAAAAATTAAGCTATAAAACTTAATATAACTATAAGTAATAAGTATAATAATAATAAAGGTAAAGATATATATCGCCGTGGTATACCTACTATAAGATAATATAATCCTAGATTTAAGAGTAATTTTATATATCTTTAGAGATTTTATAAAAATATAAAATCTATAGGTAATACCTATAAGGGACTTTTTTTAATTAAGAACTAAGTAAATCCTAATAAATATATATAAAAAAGTAATTATATATCTTAAATCCGCCTAGGGCTTATTAACCTACTTAAAGCTATATAATATAGCCCTATATATAAGACTAATTTATAACCTTATATTATTCTTAAAGTTATAAAAGTATAGCCTTTAATAAGATATTAAATTAAAATAAAATTATTTATATTAGGCTAATAATAGCTATCTAAAAAGGGTTATATAATTATAAAGATAATAAGTCTTAAAATACTAAGAAACTAATAAAGAATTACCTTAATAAAAAGCCCTTTTAATAATAAGTAATACTACTAATATACCTCTTAGTACTTAATAAAAAAAAGCCTAAAATATATAGATTATATAATAACCCCTAAAGGGAAATATTATAATATAATACTAATAGCTAGGCTACTTAGGGCTAAAACCCCTAAGGTATTTTATAATTACTATAAAAGGGGTTAAGCTAAAAGTAAATATATTATAAAAAAGAAAAAAAATAATTACTATAAATTATAATACTTATAGGGTAATAAAGGCTTGCTAAATAATCTATAAAATACCTTAAGAATTAATAATAAACTCTTATCTTAGAGACTATATAGCCTTAGATTTCTATTTAATAAAATAAGGCTATAAAGGATATATATTAATATAACTATTTATAAATAAAGCCACGGGGTACTTATAGGATTACTATGCGATTAAATATTTAACTCTTATTATTTTCTTAGTAATTAAAGGCTTCCTTAAAATAATAAAAATATAATATAAAATCTAAATTAAGGTTATTAAGTATAATAGGGAAATTACTATAATATATATATAAGTATTCACTAAGGTATAGGCTATAGGAATATACTATAAGTTATTTGCCCTTAATACCTAAGCTTAAAATAAAAATATAAAAAAAATAATAATAATAATTATTTAAAAGAGTAAGGTAATAAGAATAAATATAAAACTCCTTAAATACCTTTAATTAGAAATAATTAAAGTAGTTATATACCTCTATAATTATATGCCTTTTATTTATTAATATTATAAGACCTTATATAAATTATTATATATTAGCCTTAGGTCTAAGACCTCTACTAAGCTTAATCTTTTATATCTCTAATTATATAGCTATAAAGCCTTTATATTAATAATAAATACTTAATTATAATAAAAATAACTATAAAAATAAGCGCTAAGGGCTTAAATTAGCTTCCTTATAGGCTATATATTAAGTAATTCTTTTAAAATTTAAAATCCCTTAATAAAAAAAATATTTATAATAAAAAATATTATATTTAATAAAAAGTAATATTTTAATAAAAGGTTAGAGATATTATAAGATAATTTATTAAAAAAAAGACCTAGAAGCTATATAGTAATATATTAAGGAATTAATAGTAAAATAAAAATAATTATATTAATAAATATTATAATAGCCTAATAAAAAACTAAATAAAATCTCTAATAACCTTAGAGATTTTCCCCTTAGAAATAAAAAATATTTAAAGGCGCTTAATAAGCTATTAGAGAAATATACTTAGGTAAGATTTATAATACTCTTAACCTTATTAGATTTTTTATTAATAACTTTTTTTTATACCTTAGCTAAAGGCCTAGGTATAAAAAGGTAAAAAAAAAACTAAGCTAAATAAGTATAAGAATTAATAAGGCAAGGAGCTAATACTAAGATAAAAGCTATAAATTAATATCTCTTTAATATTATATTTTTAATTAATATAAAATAAAAATATATAAGTACTTAATAAAAGACTAGAGAAAATTAAATAATTTAATATAGCTTAGCTAGCTAAGGAGGATTATTAAATAATAAGAATATTATTTACCCTTAAAATTAATTAAATATAAAAAAGTAAAAATCTTATAGGGATAAGATAAGCTCTATACTTAAAGAGGTATTAAAGCCTATTATTAATATATATTAAAAGCTCTTAAAAAGGCTCTTAAGCTTATATATAAATACTAAAAGTTATTTATACTAGGATATAATATATAAGGTAAAAGAGGCTTATCTCTAGAGCTATAAGATCTCTTAGTTATAAATAAAGATAATTAAATATTTAGCGAAGTATTATTTAATCCTTAGCTATTACTAGGTATATATTTATAAGCTAAATAAATATAGTAGATTTTTATAGCTTAAAGCCTACTTAGTAATCTATAGGGACTAATAGGTAAAAGATAGGTAAGAGACTTATATAGCTATTTTAATAGGTATATCTTTTAGAATATTAATAGCTATAATAAATTAATTTAATTATAAGATATTATAATATAATACTATAAATACCTTTATATATATATTATTTAATAAAAAAATTTATATAGAAATATTAATAGGTTATTAAAAGCCTAATAAGATCCTTAAGCTATATAAGGCATTATATAGACTAAGAAAATTATTATTATTATAATAAAAATATTTTAAGAAAGACTTAATATAAATAGGCTTTTATTAAGTACTTAATAAAGATTATTACTAAATAAATATAAATATTATATTTTTCTTTTATATAAATAATTATATCTTTTATTTTTTAAAATAATTAAAAAAAAAAGCTATAAGACTAATAAGAGAATTATAGAAATTATATTAAATTAAAGGAAAAAAGCCCCTATAGTAATTCTTAGGGATAGAGGTTATTAGAGATAGGGCAAATTATTACCTATAGCTCTCCTAATTAATATATATTAATAAGATATATAGGCTACTCCTAGAAGCAATTCTAGGTTATTAAGCCCTTATCTTAATAATATAAAAGGAGCTATTATTATATTAAAAGCTTATAAGCTATAAGATTATATAAGCTTATTAAAAGAAAATAGGGATAATTATATATATAGTAGTAATAACTTAGTTAGATATAGCCTTTACCTTAAGTAAATTAATATAATTTAATTAAAACCTAGGACTATAATATTACTAAGCGGTAAATTAAGTTATTTAATACCTCTTAGAGATATATAATTAATTATTATAATATAACTTAATTTAAGGCAAGGAAAATAATAGCTTATAGGTATTATTAGATATAAGCTTTACTAATAACTCTTAGGACCGCTAGAGCTCTTAAGCCTTTATAATAAAACTATTTAGAGGAATAACCTTATAGAAAGCTAATAAATAAGATATAATTATTACCTTAATTATAAAGGTAGAGCTCTTAGCGCTCTTATAAATAGTAAAAAAAGCTTTATTTATAAGCTATTTAATCTTAGCCTTAAAAATTAACTTAGTCTTATTAATCCCTTAATAAAGAATTACCTTATTAATAATAATTATTATTTAATATAATAATAAATAAATAATTAAGCTAATAAAAAAGAAATTAATCTAATTATATATAAAGCTTTAATATATTAATATATATAACTACTAGTTATATTAAGAAATTATAAGAAATAAGGTTAATATTATATATATATTATTAGTATAATTACTTATTAATAGCCTAATTAAATCCCTAAGTATAAATAAGTTTATAAACTTCCTTATATAATTATACCTTATAAATATTTTTATATAATTAAAGTAAAAATAAAAATAAAAGCTTAAAGAAAATATATAATAAAGAGAGACTAAAAGAGATATATTATTAAATTAAAGGCTAAATATTAGCTTTAAAATAAACTTAATATAAGATATATAATTTAGCCCTAAATTACTATAAGGCCTATTAAGTATAGAAAGGCAAAGTATCTCTTAGGATAAGTAAATTTATACTTATTAAAAATATAAAATAAAAAATAATTATAAAAAATAATTATAAAGTCTTATATTTAAGACCCGCTATTATTACTATTATTACCCCCTAAGCTATTAATATTATTATTATTCTTATTAGGGTTAAGAAGATTATTATTATTATTACTATGCTTTTTCTTATAAGGAATAAAAGGAGTACTAATATATATAATAGCGCAAAGGAGAGACTATTTTATCTAATTAGTAAGGATATATTTAATTATACTTATAATAAGACCTAATTTTATTATAGCCTTAGGCTTCTTATTAGTAATAAAGGTAATCTTAGTAGTATAAAAGTAAATTAGCGCCTAGGTAAAGGCCTTAACCTTAGTATTATTATAAAAATAAATAAGCTAATTAGCGCTAATATAAGCCGCTATATTAGACTAAGTATATATAATATTATTAAATTATAAGGAGAGTTAATAAAGGTAAGGGTAAAGTAAATAATTAGCTTTAATTTATCTATATTATAATCTAGAGGGATAAAAGAAAATAAATAGTTATTTATTTTTAGAGGAGGTAAAAAGATATATTTATATTATTAATAAGCTTAAGGGAATTAATTAATTAATTAAAGATATAATTCTAGGTAGTACTATAGTTATTTAAAGCTTTAGTAATATGCTAATAAGTAATATAAGAGAAAGTATTTATTAGAGGATTAGCTTAGCTAAGGTTATAGGTAAATAAATTAATATAAAAGTTTTAATATTATTAGGCTATACTTAGAAGTTTATTAAAAATCTAAGGAATTATAAGTTAAGAGATAACTTAATAAAAGAATAATAAAATATATATATTATTATACTTATACTTATAATAATTATAAGTAATATACTTAAGTAAGTTCTTAGTTAAGTTATTATATATAATATAAATAAGCTAATTATCTTTTTTAATATTATAGATATATTAGAGATAAGGCTTATAGAGGGGCTAAAGGTTTTTAAAATTAATATTAAGGTTAAATTAATATTAACCTAACTTATATATAATTATAAAGAGTATAAATATAGTAATAAGTAAAAGATATAATAATAAGGGTATAAGTAAATATAAGAGATAAAAAAAATAATAAAAAAAAATATATATAAAATAAAAACTAATTAATAATTAAGGGCATTAAAGGTAAAAAAAAAGAATTATATTAATAAAGTAATTAAGAGATTATAAAGAGGAAAGAAAATAAATTAAATTAAGAAAATAAAAATAGAAAATATAATATCGCGGTAATAATATAAGTTTTTAAAGCTATTATTACTTATTACTAATAAATAGCTATTAATAGTAAGAGGCTATAGCGATAACTCGCTTAGGCTAATTATAGTATAGTATTAAAATATATAATAAAGAATAACTTTATAAATAAAATAATAATAAAAAATAATTATATAAAAAGAAAAAAAAAAAAAAATATAGAGATTAAAAAAAAGAAATAAAGCGCTTAAAAGATAAATACTTATTATATTAAAAGAAAATAATAGCTAGGTTTAAAGAATTATAATTTTTAGGATATATAATTAAGTAAAGAAGCTTTATCTATATAGTATAAAAGTAATGCCTTTATGCTAAAGAGGTATATTAAATAGCACCCTATATATAAGACGGCTAAAGGCTAGCTATATAATAGCAAAGCCTTAGTTAGGCTAAGCTTAATATAAATAAATAATTAGAGAAGCATAAGGGGAAGAGGAGGCAATACATAATATAATTTTTCGGCCTAACCGGACTTTTTAATAATATTAGCCTAAAAGAGAAATAAGATTTAATTAGATATAATTAATTAAGTAATTTACTTAATTATAGGTTTAATAATTAAGAGTCTTAAAGTTATTTTTTTTAAAGTAGCTATAATTACTAAAATAAATATTAAATTAATTAAATTAACCTTAATATTAATATCTAAACCGCGATAAAATATCTTTTATTATAAATATAAAAATTTACCTCTTAAATAAATTAAATAACTAAGATTCCTTTAAATAGTTTTATATTATAAAAATAATAGTAAAATAAATATATAAGTTAGATTAACTTAAAGACTTAAGCTAATTTATTATTCTTTATAAGAAAGAACTAAGGAGACCTAAGATAAGAGATTACTAAGTAAGAGAAAAAACTAAGATAAAGATATATAATTTAAGGCTTACCTAAGGTAAATATTTTATAATATTATATATTAAAATACTTTTAAAAGACTAAAAAGTATATAAAATAAAGCTAATATTTTATTAAATTAATCTTAAATAATATAATAAATAAATAAATAATATTTAAAATATATTTAATTAATTAATTAAGAAAATTAATTTATATTATATTAAGATATATTTATTAGCTATAAATAAATTAATTAAATATAATAATATTTTAAGCTTTTTTTTTAACTTAAAAGTAATATATAATATTAATAATAATTAAAAAAAAAATAAGCTTAAAAATAATATTTTAAGATACTAAAAGTAACTTTAAATAATAAAATAAACTAAGAAAAATAAATTATAAGTTAAAAAAAAGCTATATAAATTATAAAGCTTAAATAAATAGCTAAAGTATAATATCTTAATACTTAGTTTAATAATTTAAAAAAAGCTTTAAAATATTATTTTAAAATCTTTTTTTAAATTAAATAAAATTAAAATAAGGAAAAAATTAAAAATAAAACCTATTTATTATTAACCTTTTTTATATAATTTTAATAAGAAATTTAAAATAAAAAAAAAATAATAAAATAATAATAAAATAAATAATAAAAAAAAGCTTTAAATTAATATTTTAAGCTTTACCTTCCTAAGATATAAAATAAAATTAATTCTTTATTTAAGACTTAAAAGAAAACTCTATAAAGCGCTTTTATTAATCTCTAAAAGCATTAAAAAAATATATACTTTATAAAAAGGGATATAAATAACTAAACTTCTTTTTATATTAAGTAGTATTCCTAGAAAAAGCCCTAAGGAAATACCTTATATTTTAAAGATAATTAAACCTTTTAAAATAATATTTTAAGTAAAATAAAAAAATTTAAAAACTCTATAAAAGGTTATATAATAAAAATAAGGACTTATTAAAAAAGTTAAATTAATTATTTAGCTTAAAATATTTTATTTTAAAAAAAATAATTATTTTTTTAGCTTTAAATATTAAATACCTATTATATAATTTATTTATCTTAGACTTAGGGATTATTATTTATATCTTTAATAAGGCTAAGAGATTTATTTTATTAAAAAGTATATAATATAAAAAAAGTATTTTTATTAACTTAAGGTAGCTTTTTATTTATAAATATAAAAATATAAATATTTAAGTATAAAATTTATATAATAAATTATAATTTATTAATTTATAATATATTATATATTATCTAGAGATAAAAATAAACCTTATATCCCTTTATTAATTATATTAACTTAGATATTAATAAGATTAATAAAATAATAAAAATATTATTAAATACCTTAATAATTAAGCCTTATATAAATTATAATAAAAATATAATTAATATATATTAAAATATATCCCTAAAATAATAAAATATATTATATTTCTTATAAGGTATTTTTATTATAATTCTTAAACTATAAGGAAACTTAATTAAGCTTAAGTAATAATTTAGTATTATTACCTAAGATATCTAAGACTAAAAAGCCTAAAATACTTAATAAATTATATATTTAGAGTTAAAATTAAGGGATTAATTATTATAGAATATAATATATATAAATTAATAAAAATAAAATACTAAGAGTATTATTATTTTAGAGCTTTATTTTACCCTAAATAGGGATTAAAGCATCTTAATTAATTCTTAGTATATTTAATAATAAAGGCTCTATGCCTAAAGCCTAAGGTCTTAATAAGCTTAAATTAATAAGGTTTATCTATATAATTATTAATAGCTTTAATAATATGCTAAAATTAGCTCTATTTATAATAAATAGGTTACCTCTTAATTATCTAAAGAGGTAGAAATCCCCTTTATATAGTAGCTTTCCCCTCTAATATTAACCTTTTAATTATCCTTATAATTCTTAATTACTTAAAGAGGCTAAAATTACTTTTATTATCCTTATTAAAAGAGGTTTAATTATAATTAATAATAATTATTAACTAATTAATTAATTAAAGATTAACTAATTAATTAATAATATATTAATAATAAGATTATAATAATTACTTTCTATAGAGATCTTTAACCTAATAATTAAAGTAGTATAGCTAATACTTATTAGCATAGCTTTTAATATAACTAAAATAACCTTACGAAAGTTATTTATAAGCTTTAAAAGGGTACTAAAAGTACTTATAATAGGCTATAAGAAATAATCTTAAATAAGGCCCTTTAGAGTATTAATTTAAGTATACCGCTAGATTATTTAGCGCGGGTTAAGCTTGCGATCTTTAAGTATAATATCTTTTTTTTTTTACCTAGCCTCTTTTTACCTCGCTATTATACTAATAAAAGGATTAACTTTATTAAAAAAGAGCTTTTTTTATTAAAAGCTCTTAAATAGAAGCTAGAGGAAGGAGAAAATCCTATTAGCGAAGATAATTAATTCCTCTAGGACTTATAAGGTAATAATTAATACTAAGCATAGCTTATAACCCTTATTAAGAGTATTATTACTTTTTATTAGGCTAAATAAGAAAATTAAAAAAGACTTATAGCTAGCTAGGATCTAGCTATGTAGCTATAGGCGTAATATTAGGAAATAGAGGTTATTAGCGTTATAGGTTTACTTAGAGGCATTGGTGCCTAGAGTTAGCGTTAGAGTTTTATAAACCTAAAAAGTATTAGCGCTAGGGCTTAGCGCTAGACTTAGCGGTAAATAAAGGTTAATAGGTTTAATTAATTAAACTTATCTAGTTAAATATATAATATATATATCTTAGCTTACGTAAATATATAAATAATAGTAATTTTAATAATAATTTTAATAATAGACTAAGAGTATTATAAACTAAGAAAATAAGCCTTAAAACCTAAGGAGAAAATCTTATTAAACTTTTATAATTATTTAAAAAAAATAAATAATTATATATTTTATAAAATTATTATAAATTAAGAATTAAATTTATATTAAAATTATTATTTTATTAATTATTTAAAAAAAAACTTATTTATAATATTTAAATATTTTATATAAATACTTAATATAATATATAATATTAAACTCTAAATTATTAAGATAAATAATAAATTATAAAAAGCTAATATAATCTATAAATAACTTATTAAAAAGGGGATTAAAATAAATAAAAATATATTATATACTTAGTAATAAAATAGCTCTAAAGAGTATTTTAAGGGGGTAATAAAAGAGAAAATAAGGTTATTAATTATTAATAATAACCTCCCCTTAGAGCTTTAGCTAGAAATAATAAAAATAGCTATATACTTACTTAATTAAATTCTAAAATAATACTTATATTAGA
Organism: Ascodesmis sphaerospora; assembly: GCA_027569015.1. NCBI lineage: Eukaryota > Fungi > Ascomycota > Pezizomycetes > Pezizales > Ascodesmidaceae > Ascodesmis > Ascodesmis sphaerospora. Next base: position 7,325 of record JAPPUR010000048.1, on the reverse strand, counting down.
AAATACTATATAAGAGCTTTTTTTTAGGTATTCTAAGTATATAAAAATAAAATTAGCCTTAGATTAAGTATATAAAAATAATTAGCTTTAAAGCCTTTATTCTTATAGATTTAGCCTAATAAAAAGATAAGAGGCTCTTATTAAGGATAAATCTAAAGGCTTAGATAAGATTCCTAGTTAGATATAATTCCTAGAATATCTTTTAAGTATAAAATCTAATTATTAATAAGATCTATATTACTAGAGATATTATATTTAATAAATAAAAGTTCTTTAATACTAATAAAATATAAATAAAAAAAAGCCTTAAGGAATAAACCTTAAAAGAGATCTAATAATATTTATAATTTCTTCTAAATACCTAATAAGTTAATTAGGTTATAAACCCTATATAAAGCCTTAATAAATAAAAAATATTAAAATTAAGCCTTAAAAGCCTTATTAAAGACTTATTAATTACTAATATAAAATTAATAAAAAATATATAAATTAATAACTTAAAGTATACTTAGGTAAGATTTAAGATCCTCTTAATATTATTAAAAAGCTTATTTTTAAGCTTTTTTATATAAATAAGGTTATATATAAGCTAAAGTTAAGATAAAATAATAAAATTAAAGGAAAATTTATTTCTCTTAAATTAAGTATTTTATATAGAAATTATAGTAATACCTATAATAAAAAAGGAAAATATATTAGTTTTAAAGGTAATAAAGAGTAAATATATTTATAATAAGCTTAAGCCTAAATATAAGATATAAATAACTTAAATATATCTTAAAATTAATAAATAAGTATATTATAAGAAAAATTTACTTTTAGCTCTAAGTTCTTATAGTAATTTAATTAAATATAAATTTAAAATAAAGTTTAAATAAATATAAAGAGATTACTTAAAGAGCTATTAATAAATATTATCTTAGATAGAGATTATAAGGTATAATTTATAGATTTATAACTTATAAATACTAGATTATATATAGGTATTTACCTATAAGTTTAATAAATATAGGTATTTATAGAAATATAAAATAAGACTTATTATTTAGGGAGATTAATAATAAAAGTTAAGTATTAAAGATATTTATATTATAACCCTTATTAGAAAGTTATTTTAAATAATATTAGTTATTATAGCGAAATTTAATTTTAAATTATTATAATATAATATTATAAATATATTTATTAATATAAAGCTATAAAGTAATATCTTTATAAAATTACCTCTAGGCTTTAAGGGAAGCTAAAAAAGAAAATAAGTATTATTTTTATATAAAATACTATATAGACTATAAGCTATATTACTTTTATAGTAAATAAAACTTAGAGATATTCTTTAAAGCTTAAGGTATAAAGCTATATTAAATAAGCTATATTATTATTAAAAAGATAAAGTCTTTATATTCTTTTATATAAATAATATAATTATTATATTTAAGAAAAGAAATAGAGATATTATATCTTAAATTATTAAATCCCTAAAAAAAAAATATAAGTTAATTAAAAGAAATAAGCTTTAATAATTCCTTAAAATAAAAATAATTAGAGATTATACCTTAAAATAAATTTAAGTTATATAAATTATATATTTAAAAAAGATATATAAGCTATAAGCTATAAATACCCTAAATAGCTTTTTAATAACTAAAAAAAAGCTTATTTTAAATAAAAAAGAAATAATAAGATATATAATTAATTAATATAAAAAAGTAATTAGCTTAATACTTTATATAAATATTATTAATAAACTAAATATTATATTTATTATCTCTTAATTAGCCCGATTTATAAATAATCTAAGGGAGAAATATATTAAAGTAGCTAATTAAGTCTTATATTACTTATATATAATATATTTCTATACTTTATAATTTAGACCTAGAAAAAGCTTTATAGTTTATAGTAATATATTATTTATAGATAATATTATTAATTAAAAGAGCTTATAAGGATTTATAATAATACTCTTTAGAAGCCTAATTAAATAATAAGCTAATAAATAAGATATTATTATAACCTTAATAATAAAGGTAAAGTTACTTAGACTTTCCTAAGTAATAAAAAAGGGGCTATTTTAATAAAAGCGACTTTAAAGCCTAAGACTTAAAAGGCAAAATACTAATTTATACCTTATTTTAGATAATAAAAATATAATTTAGTTATTAAAAAATCCCTTAGGTAAGGTAAAAATAAAATTAAGATATATAGATATTTATAACTATTAGCTATAAAAATATATCTAAAATAAAGAGATTTCCCTTAATTATAAAAAAAGCTCTAAGCTAATTACTAATAGTCTAATAAAGGCTCTATAAGGTAATAAATAAAAAAAAAATTATAAATAATATAGGCTTATTAATATCTAAGAATATATCGCGAAATATTAAAATAAAATACTTAAAGAGAGATTAATAAAAAAGATTTTAAATAAATTATAATTATAAAAAATAAAGCTTATATTAATAAATTAAAGCTTAAAAGTTATAAAGTTATATTAAAGTAAAAAAATAAAAAGTAAAAATAAATATTTCTTTTATTACCTAAAGGTAATTATATTAATATAATTATAATACTTAAATAAGACTTAAATAAGGGAAATAACCCTTATTTAAGCTAAATAAGAATTATTAGCTAAAAAAAAATCTCTTCTTATAATACTTTTTAATATTACCTTTATTACTATATAGCGCTTATTCTTCTCTTATAAAGTAAAGATTAATAATAAAATTTAAATAAATAAAATAAACTATAAATTATACCTATATTCTTAATAATCTAGGTAAGATCTTACTAAATATAATCTAAGAAAAATAATATTATAAGAAAAATAATAATAAGATTATAAGGTTTAAATTAATAAAATAAATTATAAAAATTAAAAAGGAATATACTTATATTAGGCGGTATAAGCTATTAAGATTATATTACTTATAATAATATATATTTAGCTAGGCTTAATACTTACTAGTATTTTAATTAGCTAAAGTATTATTAAGGTATACTAAGCATAAAGGGTTATATTTCTAACTCTAGCTATATAAAAGATTAATATAAGTTATAAAATATAAAAATAAGGTATAACTTATATAGTAGCGGTAATAATAATAATAGTAATAATATCTTAAGTATAATTAACTTAGCGCTAAGTAATATAAATAATAGGGCTAATAAAGCCTAACTCACTAAGATAAGGCGCTAAAAAATAATTAATATAATTAAAAATAAAAATTAATATTTTATTTTATATATTTAAGACTTAAAATATCTTATTACTTTTTAGGCTTAAGGGTAATAAAAAGAAAAAAAAAAAACTACTTAAATTAAACTTATTATTACTTATATTAATTAATTAAGCTCTAAAGGCAAAAAACTATAAAATATAAGGTAACTTATAGTATCGCGGCGGTAATAAAGAGAGTAAAGAGTTAAGAGAAATATAATTATATATAATAATTAATAAAAATAACTTAAAAGCCTTAAAATAAACTTATAAAGTAAAATATAAAGTAATATAAAAAGCTATATATTAAAAGATATAATAATATTAAAAAAAAAAAAAAAAAAAAAAACTTATAGTAAAAGGTATTATTTATTTATAAGCCTTAAAAGTAAATTATAAAAAGTAATTAAATAAATTACTTATTATTTATAATTTATAATTACTAAATAAGGAAATTAATTTTTTATTTATTTAAATAATACTTCTTATTTTATTTATAATTATAATAAATACTTATAGTATAATAATTATAAATACTTTATAAATAAAATTATATAAAAAAAATAACTTTAAGGATATAAAATATATTATAAAGGATAAAAGGTATTATTTAAAGTATTAAAGGTTTTTATTTTAGGGGGGTATATTAAACTAAAGCTATTATATATATATAAGTATATATATAGTATTTTATAATATATTTTACTAAAATATACCTTAAAACTAGTAAAAGTAATATTATATAATATAAGTAACTCTTAAATAAAAATAATATAAAGTATTAGCCTAAAAGAAGGGTAAGATTTAATTAGATATAATTAATTAAGTAATTTACTTAATTATAGGTTTAATAATAACTAACTTATATGCCCCTAGCCTTTTAGAGGGGCTTTATAAAGGAACTCTTTATTTTTTATTATAGCTTTTATTATCTTAGATCTAATAAGCTTTAGTTTAATATAATTATTTTACCTACTTAGCTTTTTATAACTTAAGAAGTTATAGCTATAATAATTTTAAAGCTTCTCTTATAAGCTACCTAAGAAAATAATTTTCTTAAAGATAGCCTGCGAGGGCTTTAAAAATCTCTCTTTAGTGAGATCTATAAAAGTTAATAATATTATATATAATAAACCCTAACTTAATAGTAAATCTAATAAAATAATAATAATTTATTAATAATAATATAAAGTTAAAAAATAAATTAAATAACTAAAAAAATTAAAGGTACTCTAAGAAAAAAAATAAGCTTTATTAGACTTATTATAGCTATTAATAAAAGAAATACTACTAAGATAATACTAAGAGGCCTTAAATTCCTTATTATTAAAAAAGGGAAAAGTTAAAGTAAAGAATATTATTAAGTTAACCTTACCTATAATAGTTTAGAAGCGCGATAATTAGCTAAGTAATTTATATTAAGCCTTTAATAGAGCCTAATATTACTATTAGAAGGGCTATAAGAAAATCTTTCTCGCACTTAATTATATAAACTATAAAGGGCGAGCGAGATAAGACTAATACCTCGAGGAATATAATAAGATATAATATTATATCCTTAAGGAAAACTAAACCTTATTTAAAAAATAGACTCTAAGATTAATTAAAGATATAAAGAATAAGGATATATTCTTAATATCTTAATTAAAATAAGCTAGATAAAGGGAGGATTAAATTCCTTAAGACTTTTATATTTATTTTAATTTTATTAAGAAATACTTCTTAAGATAGGCTAAATAATAAAGGGTATTCTTTTATTTTATTAAATTATAAAATAAGTTATATAATTATATTAATCTTAATATACTTAATTTACTTTAGTTAAGGGATAAAATAATTATATTTATTACTTAATACTAAGATATAATAGCTTAATAAAATAAATATAAGGGTTATATTAATAAGAATTAATAATAAAAATAAGTAAAACTAAACCTTAGTAAAAGTCTATTAAATATATATTAAATTAATATAAATAACCTAATATAAAAAAAATAAAACCCTAAGAATAAAGCTAGTAATATACTAAGGTATTATAATTATAAGAGTATAAAATACCTCTTATAATATTATTAAAAGCCTTAATAAACCTAGAGGGTAAACTTATTAAAAAATACCTAGTAGCTAATAGTATAGCCTAGGCGCTAATAAAAAAAGATAAAATTAGGGCTAAGCTATGCCTTAGTACCCTATTAATAATATATAGCTAAAAGTCTATAGAAATAATAATATATCTTAATATAACTATAATATTAAATTATATTAGCGAGGAATATACTAAGAGCTAAGGCCTTTAAAATCTTAGCTAAGTAATTAAACCCTATTAGACTATAGGGGAAATAAACTTAAAGGTTTATTATAAGTAATATATCCTAATTATAATAATTAATTACTAGGGCTATATTAAGTACTTTAAATATATTTATATTAATATTAAAGAGGTAATAAAACCCTAGGGAAATAATATATTACTTTTAATATTTATTATTATTAATTATTATATTATAATTAATAGGGGTAAAAAGTATTAATAGTTTAAAAAAGAAATAAATAAGATTAAAATCCTCTTAATATAAATATTTTAAAAAAAGGTTAAAAACCTCTATTAGATTTTTCTTATTATAGCCTATAAGGAATTATACCTATTACTTAATAAAGACTTAATAAAAGCTTAGAGAGAACTTATATTCCTATATAAATTATTAGAAAATAAAGATATATTTAGTTATAAATAGATAGGTATACTCCTAAGGCATAAAGGGACTAATTATATAATAGATTTTATTAATAAAAAAAACCCCCCTTATAGGCTAATATACCTATTATCTTACGCCGAGCTATAAGAGCTCTAAAATTATATTACTAAGAATATTAAAAAGAAGTAAATTAAATTATCTAAAAGTCCCGCGGGAGCTTTTATCTTTTTTATCCTAAAGAAGAATAAGGGATTATAGCTCTATATCGATTATAGAGGTCTTAATATTAATATTATTAAGAATTAATACCTTTTCCCTTTAATCTTAGAGATTATTAATAAAGTATAAGGTATAAAATACCTCTCTAAGATTAATATAAAAGATATATATTATTATATCTATATTAAAAAGAGAAATAAATAAAAGACTATATTTTATATAAAATATAATTATTTTAAATACTTAGTTATACTATTTAGCCTTATAAATATATTAGCTATTTTTTAATATTATATCTACTAAGCCCTCTATAGGCTTTTTAATACTATTTATATAGCTTATTTAAATAATATCTTTATTTATTTTAAAGATAAGAAATCCTATATAGCAGCTATTTAAGAGGTATTAAATTATATAAGAAAGGTAAAATTATATATAAAACTATTAAAATATTTTTTTTTATTAATAAGAAATAAAATTCCTAGGGTTTATTTTATTAAGCGAGGGGGTTTTAATAAATCCTTAATAAGTAAAAATAATTATTAATTAGCTAAAGCTAATAATATATAAAAAAGTTTAAGTTTTTCTTAAATTTTATAATTTCTATAAATACTTTATTTATAAGTACTTAAGGGTAATTAAACTACTTATAAGTCTTATAAAAGGAAATATTAAACCTATAATTAAGTAAATTACTTAATTAATTATCTCTAATTAAATCTTACCTCTCTTTTAGGCTAATACTTTATATTATTTTTATTTAAGAATTACCTATATTATATAATATTACCTCTATTAATTCTAAGATATATTTAAGTAAAATATATTACGAAATACTATATATAAGCTTATTTATATATAATAGCTTTAGTTTAATATACCCCCCTAGAGTAAAAACCTTTAATACTTTAAATAATACCTCTTATCTTTTATAATATATTTTATATCTTTAAAGTTATTTTCTTTATATAATTTTATTTATAGAGTATTTATAGCTATTATATTATAAGTATTTATTATAATTATAAATAAAATAAGAAGTATTATTTAAATAAATAAGAGGTTAATTTTTTTATTTAGTAATTATAAATTATAAATAATAAGTAATTTACTTAATTACTTTTTATAATTTACTTTTAAGACTTATAAATAAATAATATCTTTTATTATAAGTTTTTTTTTTTTTTTTT